>VZSG01001377.1:0-12369 GCA_013398315.1 Nothoprocta pentlandii
AAAGAAAGAAAGAAAGAAAGAAAGAAAGAAAGAAAGAAAGAAAGAAAGAAAGAAAGAAAGAAAGAAAGAAAGAAAGAAAGAAAGAAAGAAAGAAAAGAAAGAAAGAAAGAAGAATTAAATTGCTGGCTGTGTTCTGAGCACTTCTTCCCACGTTGTTGCTCACTCACCGCTCAGCCTGGAGCCTTCAGCAAGACACAAACGGGTCCAGGCTCGGAAGCTGCAGTGGGAGGCACTGGGTTGATCCCCGTTTGCTCAAAGCAGTAACACGTGTAGCCCAATATCCCCCTCTCTGCCAAAGGGATGGGCTTCCCTCTGCCCCTACGAGGAGAGGGGAAACTGAGGCAGAATGAGCGCCCCAGGGGCTGCTCCTAGATGCCACCTTCACGTGGTGCCCCCAGGGGAACAAGCCTGTCCCCATGAACACGACGGGCCCGATCCCAGACCCCTCCGCACCCCTTGGAGCCCGTGAGTGCCCCGCTGCCCCGTCGCTCTGCTGCGAGCCGATTCCACAGGGAGCAAAGGAGACAAAAGGGGTGTTTGCGGATGCCCCGCGGCCCCAGCGCGGCGCGCGGCCGCCTGCCTCCTCCGAGAGGCCCTGGCTGCCTTTTGTGATTCCAAGAAATCGGCAGCACTTAAGCCAAGTGGGCAGAAAATTGCAGGTTGTCTTGTGGGCGAATGGAGCGGGCACGGGGCCGAGGAACGGGGGTGCTGCAGAGCCGCCGGCTGGAGGCTGGAGGCTCCGTGGAGCCCCCGTGGCGAGGCCCGATCGCTGCCGGATTGTCCCCGTTATGTCCCTCTGGAAATGGTTTGGGAGATATTTTGCTTCGAGCCGTCAAGGTTAAGTCAAGGAAAACGTTCTGACTCCCGCCTACATCTCCTGGGAAGGAGGGAGACGGAGCAGAAGCTCCTCGGGGGAGCAGGCGGGGATGCCTTCCCTTTCCGAGGGCTTCCTCCCTTATTAGACATCAGAGCATCCACAGAGTCCTTGCCGGTGGCTCATCAGTCCTTGTCCCCTGCCCTTGGTCCCGGTACCATCAGGGACCCATCTGCGTCCCTGGGGAACCAGGGAGCGGGACGAGCCAGGGAATAAACCTGATTTGTTTAGGTTTCTGATGGAGAACACCTGGATTTAGGTGTTGGCAGGGGGAGCAGCTCAAGGAAGGGGTGGAAGCGCTGCTGAAGTTTGTCCTTGTCCCCATGGAGCGGGGACAGGCCCAGAGCGCCCGGGAGGGCGGTGGGTGAAGGACAGCGGGTGGAGATGAGTCCAGCCTTGCAGGAGGGATTGGGAAGCGCAAGGAAAATCCTCCTCCGCTGACTGGCCGGGAGGCACCGCACTGCCCAGGCCACTTTTGGGGACTCCTTGGTGGCCCTGGGGAGGTGACACCCCCCCCAGGACAGCAACGGAAGGGGAATAGGAAAAAGAGGCTCCGCGGAGGGGCCGCCGTGAACAGACCCGCCGCGCATCCCGATCGATGGCTGCTGCGCGGAGCCGTAATTGGATGGAGCCGGGGAGAGGGGTGCGGGGCTGCGTCAGCGGAAAAAGGAATTCAGAAAGGAGCCAACACGCGAGGAAACGCGGCGCCCGCCCAACGGGAGCAGGAGGTTAAACCCCTTTTGGCCGGAGGTGCTTTTGCTCGGCGTTTTCCTTGGCGTGTTGGTGTTCATGCGGAGCTGCCGGGTGTTAACAGGCGGCTGGCAAGTAATAATGACTCCTAATAACGGAGTGGGGAAAAAATAGGGGGTTGAAAACGTGAATTGTGGGACACGGGTTGGCGAATGGGGCTGGGGGCTGCTGCGCAGATCCGCAGCCTGGATCCTGGTGGCTTCGCTATGGGCATAGCCTGGTTGGCACAGGGTGCCCGCACTGGCACCCGTCGCCTGGCGTTTCTCGTGGGTGCCCATATAGATGGGTGCATGCACGCGCACAGCCGTACACGCATGGTTCTGTAGGGTATAGAGATCTATAGGTGGCTCCAAGGGGTCTCTGGAGCGGGTGCCCTGCAGAGCGGGCCGGCTCCTGCGCGTCCCTGTCGTGTGACACGTCGCACTCCATGCGTGTCCCCGCGGTGCGCGTGGACGGGCGGGACGGCGCCGCCAGCCCGGTGGCATGGGGAGGGTCCCAGCATGCGGGGCGGAGGCAGGACGGGGCGCGAGGGGCTCGCGGGGGGACAGCCGCTGCTCCCGGGGTCACCTCGCCGTGGGGAGGGGCTCCTCCTGCCTCTCGGTTGGGTTGGGGGGGGATTTGGTTGGGGGGAGGTTCTTTTGTTTCATGTCTGGGGAAAAAAAAAGAAAAAAAAAAGACATTTTCTATAAAGGCTTTTTTTTTGTTTGTTCTTTTTGCAAGCCTCTGATGGTCATAGGGTAGGTTTCCACTAACCCCTTCTCTGCTGGCTGTTTGAGTGAGGTCCCCCGGGAGAGGCTTCCCCAGCAGCACCAGGGCTGAAGCTGCCCCTCGTCCCTCGGGACGCCGGTTCCAGCCTCCGAACGTGGGGCCGGTTGCAAACACCTGGGAGGGGAGGACGGGGACGGGAGGGAAGGATTTCCTCTCACCACCTTTACCAGGGATCCCCGCTTTGCACTTAATGTCTCTGGTCATGCCAGTCCTGCTGCCCACTGTCCCTTGTCCCCAAGCAGGGACAGAGCCGCTACCCCCCGGGACGGGGCCAGGACAGTGCCCAGCAGCTGGGGGAGAGGGGTCGCGTTTGCTGGGTGTCGAAAACACTGCACTGAGCACTGGATTTCTGCAGCGTTGGGTGGACAGCACCCTTTGCTGTGGTGCCTTTGGGGTCGAGAGGAACGGGAGTGCAGGAGAGCTTAAGCGAGGGAAGGTAGGAGGAAAGGAGGAGCCGGCCCGTGGGCCCAAGCGGACGTCCCACCACGGCGGTGCCGCTCTCAGCCGGGACCCCTGGGCATTGCAGCAGCTCTGAGAGACTCCTGGAAGGGCCTGAGAGAAGCCCATGGCCACCCGGCTGCCTCAGAGGAGCTGCACCCTCAACGTGAACATCTTTGGAAGATCCAACCTGGAAAATGATCCGATTGAAAACTGCTGCTCTGCTCAGGGCAAGAGCGGGTCTCTCCCAGCAAGACTTTGGACCACAATTTCCTGACTGCTTTTTCGGAACTCCTGGGAGCTCCTTGGAAGGCTGGATCCAAGCCCTCCCCGCCGATGGGTGCCTCGTGCTCCAGCAGCGCCCTCGTCTATCCAGCCAAGTCCTGACCCAGCCAAGGCCCCAAGCACCTAGAGCTCAAAGCTGAGCATAACTTCTAGCAGGCCTTGCTTCAAGGAGCTGTTAGAGCTCCACGAACCTCAATTACTCCATGACCATATTGCTTTCTAGGAAAGAGTTGTCAGAAAGTCACCACTTCCACCAAGAGGTTGCTTGATATTCCTGCTATTCATGTATTCATGAATAGCCCCAAATCTGTCTAGCCACATCCTTCCATTCCTTGCACGCAGCTTGGAAATGTCGCAGGGTCTTTCCTGATTCCCTGCACCTGATTTCCATTTGCTAAAGAGAGACAGCTCCTCTGTCCTGACCTACTGCTCAAGCCAAATGAGTAGGGGAGATTTGAATTAGTGCTGGTTCAACCTGGCACGTGGGCCACAGCATGTGTAGAAACGGCACACAGGGAAGCCTGAATTTCCTGGAGTTTTAGACCACTGAGGCTGTTCTTCAGGACAGGAGACCCCCTTCCCACATGAGGTGGGCACAAGACGCTCCTTCCATTCCTCCCGTCTCATTCTTCATCTTCATCAGGAGATGTGTTGGCTGCAGACCAGGCTTCTCGTGCTATCCCTGTCACCAGCTGTTCCCTGCTGCTTTGGCGTTGGCAGCTGGACGTGGTGGCCAAGGGACACGGGCTCCCTGAGTCCTCCAGCAAGAGCCAAGGAAGAGGCAACAGTGGCCATGGCAGCGCGTGAACGAGGAAGGGAGGCTGATGGAGAGGCTGAGCACTTAGGAGCAGGGCAGGTCCCAGCAGCAGTGAGAGCAGGAGCAGGCCAGGGGTTCATCTCGTGCCAGGGTCATCAGGACATGCCAAGACTTGGGCTTTGCCCAACCATCTGAAAAGTTGCTTGCGTTGCTGTGTTTCACGCCAGCTTTTTCAGACTGATGTTGCAAGGGGGCTGATGTTGTCCCTTCTCAGCAGAAGCCCAAAAGGCAAAGGGAGGAAGAGGAGGGAGGAAGCCAAGGGAGAGATGGGCGAAAAGCCGGTAGCTTCTCTAGAGGGAAGGGCCTGGTTTTGGGGAGGCAGCCAGGCACTCTGCAAGCAGGCCAGGTTGGTCAGCACCAGTTAATGGCCCTGTTCTCTCTTTTGAACATCTAGCTTGCAAACGCAAAGAGCAAGAG
The DNA here is from genome assembly GCA_013398315.1 of Nothoprocta pentlandii. Classification (NCBI taxonomy): domain Eukaryota; kingdom Metazoa; phylum Chordata; class Aves; order Tinamiformes; family Tinamidae; genus Nothoprocta; species Nothoprocta pentlandii. The sequence goes on from VZSG01001377.1 coordinate 4,350, forward strand.
CAGCAGAAAGACAGGAGCCTGCAGCCCAAGAAGCAGCGGCTGGTCTTCACGGACCTGCAGCGCCGCACCCTGATTGCCATCTTCAAGGAGAACAAGCGCCCGTCCAAGGAGATGCAGATGACCATCTCGCAGCAGCTCGGCTTGGAGCTCAACACTGTCAGCAACTTCTTCATGAACGCCCGCCGGCGGTGCATGAACCGCTGGCAGGAGGAACCGGGCACCAACCCCGGAGTCCCTTCTTCTTCTACAAGCACTTTCTCCAAAGCATGATGTCCCCCAGCCCTCCCTGCCCTCTCCCGGATGTCCTCCTCATGACAAAGCCCATCCTGGACTCACACACATACCCCCAGCGGCTGAACCGACCGGGTGGGTGCTCTTGGGCCCCGCGAGTCCCCGCGGGCCTCCTGCTGCCATGGCCTCCAAGCTCAAGGAATAAGGGAACTGGGCTGGTTCCTCTGCCCCAGGAGGGCTGGGAGGAAACCCCCGGTGGAGTGGAGGACACGGATGGAGAGAGAGGGCGAGCTGCTGTTTTAGAAGCAACTTGGCCACAAAGCCTTGTCTTCACCCACCCACCAGGGTCCAGCCTTGAAGGAGAAGGGCCGCTGCCACCTCAAGGTGTCAACCACGGTGGAGGGGGAAAGGTGATGGAGATACGAGAGGTGGCAGCACCCCAACAGATTGGGGCCAAAGCCCCATGTGTTTTGAGGAGAGACAAGCAAGGAAAACTCTCCTGGCTGCATCCTCTGGGTCTTGAAGCTTTCTAAGGTGTAGGCACCCTGAGGTGTCCTCAAGCAGCCAGAGCCTCTCTCCTACTGAATCACGGGTATTTCTCCCCCTGGAAGCTTTGGGAAACCTGCTCGAGGGCTTCCCTGCACCCTTGGGGGCTTCGGTCTCCTCCACCGGGCGCTTTCCTCCCACTGACCTTGCACCGTGCCCAAGAGCACCCACTGGCCCCAAGCCCCACGCACATGAACGTCCCCAACCGACAAGAGCCTCCGGAGGCAGCCGGTACCTCGCACCGCGACGCCTCGAGCCCAAGCAGGCCAAGAAGCACATTTTTAGTGACAGAAACCGGGTATTTGAACAGGAATTGTCCACAAAGAGACAGGAGGAAAGACTCGGAGCGAAGGATCTTTCCTGGCGCCCGGCTCCGTGGGGCCAGGCTGGTCCCACCACGTCCGCCACTTGGGCCCTGGTTTTGCTTCTCGGTTGAGGAACGAGCTCCGGCACTGGGTTGTTGGCTTTGCGTCCTGCCCCGTCCTGTCCTCGACACACGCGCTCTTGTCCCCAGCCCCGTCCCCCCTCTTCATCTCTGCTACCAAAGAAATTGAAAAGAAAAAAAAAAAAAAAAAAAAAAAAAAAAAAACAAAAAAAAAAAAAAAACAATTAACAACCTGCCTTAAAAATGCGCAATTCTGGAGCAACGGTACTAGCTTCGAACACGAGTGTTTCCTCCGAGCTCTCGCTGGGGACTTGTGCCATAGATTAAAAAAAGAAAAACAAAAAAGCAATTCCAAGGCCAAACCATTGCAATGAAGCCGTCGTCCCGGCCGCGGCCACCAACCCCCAGGGTCTCCTTGGGGACAGGGGAGAAGGAGGTGCCAACGGGGACCCGAAAAGGCTGGGAGAGACTTGGGGGGCGGAGGGGAAGGCGAGCTCCCCTCCTTCCCCACCACCGAACCCAAATCCTCCAAAATCACACACACACCCCCCCAAAAAAAAGGGACAATGTTGAATTGATGCGGGTAAAATAGTACCACCTGTGTTCTAGCGCTACGGTTTCTTCGATTCACTTTACTTTGAGAGCGATCTGTTGTGTAACAGGAAGGCACCTTGTTGGAAAAAGAAAAAAAAAAAGGAAAGAAAGGAAAAATATGTGTGTATATACACCAAAAAGACCAAAAAAAAAAAAAAGAATAAATAAATAAATAAGGAAGGAAGGCAAGCAAGGAAGATCCCTGCAGATGCAGCCCTAAGCAGACATCTCATGGGATAGGTGGGAGGTGATGGGGATGGGGAATCCAGGGGGGATGTGGTCATGACCTGAAGTAGATTCCTGCTAGGAAAAAAGGGTGGGAAAGAGAGGGAGAGAGGAAGGACCGGGAAATGGCAGGTGCCAACCACAAATCCCTCAAAAAAAACGAAAAGAAAGAAGGAAAGACGGCAAAGCAGATCTCATTCCCGAGGACCCTGCTCCCCGCCACTGGTTTTCCCCTGACGTTGTTTCTTCTTGTCTCGGTGTGACATGGTGACGATGGGGGCAGATGCCTGACCCCCATCGGGGGGTGTTCGAGGGCTGAAAAGCCAGGAAGGGGGCCTTGGTTTGGGAAGTTGTCAAAAAAAAAAAAAAAAAAAAAACACAAAAAAAAAAAAAAAAAAAAAAAAAAAAAAAAAAAAAAAAAAAAAAAAAAGAGAAAAACGGGAAAGGAAAAAAAAAAAGAGTAAACGCCACAGGCCCTCAAGGATGCAAAGACATTTCTAGTGAGAACCCAAAAATAAAGGCTACCTCACTTGAGTTTTCAATTTTTGTGATTTGAAAATCACGTCTGATACCAAAGATTTTGTTGCCTTGTCTGGTCTGTGCTGGGAGCGCCACTTTCCCTGCTCCCCTGGCCCATGTGGGGCCACCCCCGTCCGGATCCCCCTCCTTGCAGCCCCGTTGAGTCCCCGCGAGTGAGCGCGAGAGAGAAGGCGAGCGAGCGACCCCGGGATGGTAGCGTGGTAGATGAGTGCCTTTTTCTTGTACCAAAGGTGTGTGGCCATTTCTTTGCTCCTCTGCTTTTACCCTAAAGACTCACGATTACCTCAGCTCTCCAAACGGATGGATTCTGGCAACTCTTGTAGTCTTTGGGTGTTGGGATGGAGAAAACAACAAAAAAAAATACCCCTTATCCTAAAATAATTGATAGCATCTCCCCTTCCTCCCGGTGTGCTCCTCTTCTTGGTCCTCCTGGTGCCCTCAAAGCTGCTCTGGTCCCCAGGGTCCCTCTGACCAGTCCCTCTGTCCAGCCTGGCTTTTCCCCACGAGCATCCACCTTGGATCTCAATCCATGGTTACGTCCCTTCTCACAGGGCATCGCTACAGGGATGTGGAAGGGAACTTCTTTGATGCTCCTTTGATGCTTTGATTTTTGGCCCATTGAGTGAGAGGCTGCACAACAGCATCAAGCCCAGGCTGAGAGCACTCTCCAGGCCCCAAGAGCAGATACCAAATGCCACCAGGAAGGTCCCAGAGTTTCCAGTTTGGTCACGTTCCTGGTCAGAGGTTGTTTCAGCTCAAACGGATTCTTTCCCACATTGTTTTCATTTCATGAGAAGCTTCAAGAACTGCCATGAATTACGTGTTTTGTTCCAAATGAAAAAGGTAATGGGAGATGCTCTTGCACATAAACCCCAGAATGTGTAATTTAGGGAAATCTTGGGTTGAATTGTACCTACCTGGCTTCTTTTTCCTTTTGACTTTATCTTCCTTTTTTTCCAAGTTACGATATTCCGACAGCAACCCAACACTTGGGTCTGGTGCAGTTGGGGCAACTCCTGTCCCCGCTCATAGAAGAGGAAAGGTTTGAGCTGAACCATTTTCCTCACCCTGACACAGAGCAAACGTGGGTGTCCCACAAACTTTGGGGACCTCCCGTTCCTTTTCCTGCCTGTATTTAGGACCTGGATACTGCAGATCCCTGGAGCCAAGAGGTCCTTTCCCAGCGGGCTGGGAGCAGAGCCCGGTTCAGGCGATGGTCCCTATGCAGACGCCCAGTCTCCGAGAGCTTCAAATCGAAGTGAAGCACAAGCAGGTGCTTCAACGCGCTCCCGAACGTGCTGCTCCATCCAACCAGGTCTGCCCGTGGCAACCCAAGGGAAGCAGCTCCCTTGGAATCACACCAAACATGTCCTTGGAATCACACCAAACCTCCCCGTGTTTCCCCTGTGCTCAGCCTGGATCCCAAGGAGCTTCCCACATTGTTGCCCGAAAGAGCAGGTTGGACCATCCCCAAAACGCCTCCCCAGCCCGGCCCCCGTCTTCCCTCCTCTTCCTCTTCCACCTTATTGCCTTGGCCGGGTCCCGAGCGACCCCCTGGCCGTGCCACCCTCCTCCTCCCCACCACCCACACGACTTGTGATACCAAAGACGTTCTCTATGCAGGAGAAAGCCTTCGTTTCCACCCAGCACAGACCTTACAAGCCTTTGACAATGTTCTCTGAAATACCTCAAAATATTTAATGTATAGTTTATGTGATAAAAAAAAAAATTACTTAGCTAGTTTTTGGAATTTGTGACTTGAAGCTTTATACTGTTAAATTATAATTTTGCAGAAGACGGCATGTTCTTATTTCTTTGATGCGTTCAATGGGAGACATATTGAATGTTAAGGAAATGAAAGCTGGATAGTTTCACGATAAAAAAAAGAGAGTAAGAGAGAGAGAAAGAGAGAGAGAAAGATTAAAAAAAAAGGACCCTTGGAGTTTACAGATTTCATATTTAAACAAGTCCTTTTAAAAAAAAAGAAAAAAAAAGAAAAACTAATAACGATGACGATACCTTTGCTTTCAGATGTGTTACTTTTCTCTGAGTCATGTCGTACAAGAGTATTTATTATATGTGTTCTGTGTTCAAATGTAATTTAAAGAAGTTAAAAAAAAAAGACAAAAAAAAAAGACAAGATGAAAATTTGATTTATGCATGAAGAAAAATATACTCTTTCTTGAAGTAATGTAATAATTATTCGGGGAGGGGAGGGCGGGGGGGAGGGGACAAACTGTGCTTTTTTGTCCACAGGTTTGCGTTTGATGAGGACTTCTCTGCATGGGTCACGTTTGCAAGCCCCTCGGTCCCGGGCGAGCTCTTGGTTTTGCTTTTCCGTTCGGTTGGCGGCTTTGCCCGTTTCCTCCCGTTCCGCACCGCTTCTGCTGCCGCAAGCCCCAGGAGGCTGGAGAAGAGGGGCGCTCGGAGCACAGAGATGGGGCCCAGGGGCCCGCGGCGCGGCCCCGTGCCCGGCACACAGGGTAAGGGTATCGGGGCCCGGGACCCCGCCGGGTGCTCCTGCTCACCCGAGCGACCCCGGGGGCTCCAGCGCCTTCCCTTGCTTGGGGTTCTTTGCTTTCTGCTTGTCCACGGAGGTGTCACGTCACAAGTGTCTTTGTGCAGAAGGAAGAGAGACAATCAGCCCCAGCGCCCCGGCCGGGGGCTCCTCCTGTGCTCTGAGACAAGGGAAATGGTCCTGGTGCGCCCCCAAACCACCTCCATCCTCACCTCTTGTTGGCCATCAGAGCCCAAAGGATCATAGAATCGTACAATCGTTATGGTTGGAGAAGATCTTCAGGATCAACAAGTCCAACTGTGGGTATGAGGGCTGAGATCTTTCTGAGATGCCAAAGCAACATGGGCACCAAGTCTTCATCCTTCAGGTGGCCTCAAAGACCTGCCTCTCTTTTCCACCCCGTGAAAAGCAGCTGCAGCTGGTGCAGCGTCACCACTGACCAACACCAGGTGCGACCAGGAGATTCCCATTTTGGTGGGTCTGCTCCACCAGGACTCATGTATCATCAGTGACATCAACCAGCAAATGGTGTCTGCTCATGGAAGTCTTCTGCTCACCACCCACCCTTGCTCTAGCCCTGCACCTAGGCTGGTAGAAAAGGTTCTGGAGGCCACTAGCCCACCAGAAGTGCTTTGAAGGGTGTGGGAAGTCCCTTGTTTGCCCTGTAGAGCCATGGGGCTCTCCCTAAATGTCCACAGAGGTGTCTCCTGACCTGGGCTCTATGCCCTGCTCCTTCTTCCCTCTGCTCCACTTCTTCCTCTCCTTGCTTAAAGATGCGAGGAGAGTAAAAATAAGGGCTTAGTTGCACCTTTTTTGGTGGGGTGCAGGGCAGGGAGGTGATGGGCACCTGGAAGAAGCAGTGTCAACTGCAGCTTTCTGCTTCCCCAATGTTACAAGACAATTTGCTCCCTCCGGCCTGTTCACCACTCTATTCTTCACCTCCATTGCTAGATATGGCCCCAAACCTCATCCAGCTGCACAAAATGAGATCTCAGCTTTGTTGGGTCCCACCAAAGTGGCCCCCAAATTCAAAACAGGGTTTTATTTTCATCTCTCATCTCACATGGTGGCCCTGCAGGCTTCACCTTCCTCATGGGCAGCAGTAACCGAAATACTCAATACCGGGTGGGTACAGGAGACATGATGTTCATTGAACAAGAACCTGGGTTTTAGGAGGACATTATCTCTGTGGTCTCCTCCAGCAGCCCCATTGATCTACTAACCAACCCTATCCCTCAGATATCCCAAGGAGATCTGGATCCTTCTTTCTGTCCCACCTCCTCCTGTGAGATCTTTCCAACCAGGAGAAGTTCTGGTGCTTGGAGGTTTAGACCTTTCAGAGAGCCTGTTTGCAACAAGAGGAACATCTCACCAAGCAGGCTTGGATGCAACCCACAGCCACAAGCCCTTGGACTTCACGGACATGAGCTGGTTTCCACCACGTTGCATGAATCAAATGGCTTGGGAAGCCTTGTGCAGGACCCAGCTGTACCTGCCGCCCTCACAGCTACCAAAATGCCTCGAGGAGCAACTTGCCACGATACCAAAGATTTTTTTCCCTGCAGGTAATGACAATCGGAGCTCTGTCCTACACACAATTCTCTTGATCAGGGTTGCACCTGAAGGGCATTTTCGTACTAGGAGGGAGCAGGAGCACAGCTGGGACCACACAGGGGCATGGCGTGGGCTCAACCAACAGGCCGTCCCCTTCACCAAGGAGCCATCCCGCTCAGAAAGGCTCCTCCAAACACAAGAGGCTGATCCAGGGATGAGTTACACCCTGGGAGACCTGCAGAAGAAGAGGTTGAGCGTCGTTCCTGCCAGATACGGATGGCTGGAGAGCAAAGAGCTTGCAAATGGGCTGCCCAGCTGCTGATGGAGAGTGAGAGAGGAGAAACCTGAGCTCTCCAGTCCAACTTGGAGGTCTCCCACTAAGACCAGTGGGATAGATCCCTGTGGGAGACCTGCTAGTTTAGTCCAGCCATGGCATCATTTTTCAATTGTGGTTTTTTTCAGACACTCTTACCATTTTGCTGCTTGCAAAAGTCTCCTAAAGAATCTGGTTCTAGCTCTAATTCTTTCTTTTTTTTTCTCAAATTTGTTCAATGGTTTTAGTTGATGGCTTTTGTGCTTATTAAAAAATATATATATATTTAACAGGAAAGCACCATTTTCAGCCACACAGGAAGAGCAGAAATAATAAATGGCTCAAGGAAAGAGCCTGGGGATCAGAATCTGGATGTCAGGCAGCATTGCTCCACTAGACCACATCCAGAGCGGAGCCTTTATCGCTCCGTGTCTCCCTTGACATGACCTTGACGTCGTGACCCGGGTCTTGCGTTTCTTCATGCTAAACCAGGCACAGGGCAGGGATAGGAAGGATCAAGGCAGAAGCCCATGGGTGCTCCCAACTCTGGGCAGAGGAAAGAGAGAAGGTGATGGAGCAACGTGCAGGTGGCAGCACCCTGTCCATAGGGGCAGAACCGGATCGCCTGACAGCTCACCCATCCTCTGAGATGAGTCTTGGCATCACGGGGTGATTTTCCAAGTGTTTTGAGGCCTGGGGTCTGCAGCAGCCCTGGCAGCCCCAGCACGGGCTGGATGGTTTTACAACAGAGCAAGTTCTGTGTGAGGAAGAGAGAAGATCAGCTCCTCTCTGGCTCACCATGGATCTCCTTAACTCAGGTTGGTGCTTCGGGCACTGCAAAGAGGTGTGTGGGCTCAGCCAGCACCTCTCAGGCTGGGCTGCACCGTGTCCATGTCCACATCCACATTCCTGTCCACCTCTATGGGCCAGGTCTGTGTCCACCAGCCTCAGCACCGCTCCTTTCCCTTGTCTCATAGGACACACGTGGCCAAGGATGCTCTGAGAGCCAAGCAGCACACATGCTGCCATGCAGAAGCCAGCTCCTTTACCTAGCTCTTTCTTTGGGGTTTTTAAATAAAGCAATTTAAAAAAAAGCAAATAAAAAAGCCCATTC
>VZSG01001377.1:12942-39128 GCA_013398315.1 Nothoprocta pentlandii
TCTATTTGTTCATCCTCTACTGGTCATGACTGTGTTGTACGTTTCTGCAGCTTTCTGTTTCTTCAATAAATTATTTTCTAGTCATTCACCCTGGCGAGTGTGTGTGTCCCACGCGCTGACCCCCTCCCTGGGGGCTCCCGGCCCGCTGCCCTGGAGGCGGGAAGGACTTCTAGGTTTCCCCTCCATGGAAACATCAGTCTTGCTTTGAAAAGCTGGGACTGCAGATTAACTTAGGGCAGCCCCCATCAGCCTGGGGATGTGCATATTGTACAGGTAGACCTTATATATATCCCCTCCACACCCTAGGAGCATCATATCTGCCTGTCACCTACATGTGGAGCTATGGGGGTACCTGCAAAGTACCCTCCTCTGGAAGCTTTTTCCAGCTGCCCAAACAAGCTGGGCTCTGAAATAGTGATTGCTTTTAATAATTTGCACCCCGGGGTATTTTTGTGCCTGCCTGGGGAGGTTTGTGCAGTTTCACTGCTCTCCAGCAGCAAAACATGGGGCTGAGTTGTCTCCTGTCTCCTACCTGTTCTCCCACACGCTGCTTGGGAAGGAGGAGGGGAGGTGGAGATGAGGGACTGAAGTCATGGCTAGAGAATCCAAATCAAGACAAATTTTACTGTCCCAACCCCTCTTCCTGCTTGGACAGCTTTAGCTCTTGACCCAGACCTTGCCTACAAACCAACAAAACCCAACAGGACTGGGAGAGGACAGAAAAACAGTTAATGCACTTGGGAATCCACTTCAGAAAAGAGGATATATTTAAAAACGATGGTAATAAAATACGATGTAGCGTATTAAGAGTGCAAAACGTGCACTAAAGTGTATTAAACCACATCCCCTTTCTCTCCGCCTCTCTATCACAGCATGGTTCAGGTTAGAAGAGATGTTTGTAGAACATCTGGCCCAAACCTCCTCACCCAAGCAGGGTTCTTCCCCCATGGTGAGCGGATTTGCTCCCAAGACCTGTTCCCATGAAGCTCCCACTGCTCATGGCTGTGAGTTACGGGGATGATGGATGACCCAGAGAGATCCGCTGTGGCAAAGCGGCAAAAGGACGTGAAGAGCAGGATGAGAAACACGGATGAAGGAAGACAGGGGGAGGAAGTAGGTGGTGGAGCCAGCTCAGCATGGTGGCGGTGTTGGTGGTTGGATATGACCCGTACTTGCACATATAAAAAATAAATTTAAAAAGAAAATCAAGGTCTAGGTGTCCCTGCTTGATCAGGAAGGTTGGACTAGATGATCTCTAGAGGTCCCTTCCAACCTTAAACATTCTGTGATTCTGTGAAGGTCGGGCACTTAGTTATCCGCTCCAGATTGACCTTTTGGATGGAGGGAGCAACCAGTGCCAAGGAAGAAACAATCTCAGATCTTCAAGCTGCCCTGGCTGGGAGCAGCCAATTTCCCCTGACTTCTGCAACGGTGACAGGCTCTGTGCACCACCCTCAAGAGCTCAAACCTTTCCAGGACCGGCTACCAGGACATGTCCTCCAGTGCTGGGACATGGCCCCCAGCTTAGCGCGTGGTAGCAACCATCCTTGGGGCTGGAGCACCCATCTCTCCAGGGCTTATGGCTGTGATGCTGTGCTGCCTGGCACAAGTGTTGCTCTCTCAAGAGACAGGTGACCAGGAGCTCCTCCAGCTGTCCAGAAAAGTCCAGGAAGGTAAAAGAAGTGTCTGCAAGTGTCCAGCCATGGACACTTGTGCCTCATGGTGCCCAAGCACAGCAACTCCCTGCCCCAAAGCAGGGGCCACTGGGAAGCCTCCAGGCCAGTTATGCAGAGGCCACATGGAGGGAGGATGAAGCGGAGGCTTCGTCTTGGCGAAGGGCACTCGAGATAGGGGTGCAGGCACCCTTCACACGCAGGCTGTCCCCCCGGGTGATGAGACCTGCATAGCCCTCCTGGTGCGAGAAGGCATAACCGGAACGGCGACGGAAGGAGCCGCAGCGGATGTGAGCGCGCAGCTCCACCGAGGGCTCCGGCTGCCGCTTCGTCTTCAAGTGGATCTTCTGCGGAGAGATTGGGGACATTGGGGTGCAGCCACCTTCCAGGTAAGTCCCTGCCTCGAGGAGGAGCAGCAGGGAGAGCAGGGGCAGCCTCCACCAAGACAAAGTTGGGATCCCAGTTCCACCATGGCCCCAAGTCCTTGGAATGTGATCTATAACATGAGGAGCTTCTTGGGGATCTTGGAAGTTCTTGGAGACGGGAGTCTCAATCCTGATCTCATCTGGGACCTCTTTGTATGATAAAATTGGGGCTCATCTCACTGATGAGAACATTTGCAGCTCAGGGAAACAGAGTTCCCATGTGTCTGCAATGTCCCACTGGGTGGAGGGGCATGAACAGGAGCAGCCCCTCATTTCATACAGGCACCTGCACCAGAGCCCAGGGCCTCCTTGCTGCCAGCTCCAGGGGAGGACAATTTCCTCCTGCAACCAAAAGCAAGTCAACCAGAACCAGAGCAGGTCAACCCCTGGGGGCCAGTGTCACAAGATCAGGGACCTACAGAGCTACAATAGCCAAGAGAGGGGTCAAGGCCTATTGCTGTGTTCAGGTGGTGGCTTGCTTGGGCAATCTCACCATTCCCATCATGAGTGAACATCCTCTCTGTCCCTGAGGCAAGCAGGAGGATGAGGAGGCAAGCAATGGGAGGAAGGCAGATCCTTCCCTTCACAACCCCTAAGCAGCCCTCACCTGCTCAATGGTGGTTTTGCCCATGACAGTGTGGTAGAAGCGGATGGTGAGCGAGGGGACAGTGTTCACCACCAAGGAGAGCAGGACAATCAGCAGAACATACGGGTCGGTCAGGGCATTCTTGCTGGCATCTGTCAATGCAAGAGTCATTGAGTCATATGTAAGCAGGAAAAGGTGCCCAGCAAAGAGGAGAGGGAAAGAAGAATGGTAAGGACGTAGGCCCTGGCCCACAAAGGTGTTGAGGAGTCAGAACAGGAGATGGCACTTGAGTTGGAGTTGAGATCAGGATTAAGGCAACAAGATCAAGATGTGGCATGTCTGTCCCCTAGCAGAGGCATGTAGAGAAGGTGAGGACTAGTGTAAGGGACAGGATGATCAGACAGGCTGTACTGGGCCAAAAGAGAGGATCTGGCCAAGGTCAAAGAGCAAATACAATCTACAGGGTGGAAAACAGATTCTTCTAGCACCAAAACTAGCCTTGGCTGCCCTGTTACAAGGAGGGGAGAGTCTGCAGAGATCCCTGGGGCATCTTACCTGGGAAGCGGAAGACAGCAGGGGCTAATCTGAAGGCATTGAAGTTTTGGGTCAGGAAGGAGAAGAGACAGAAGAATAGCACGCTGGCCGTGACCATCAGGAAGGACAGTGCAGTCCAGAACTTTGTGTACATGATGATCTGTGCAGGCAACAGAAGAGGTAAACAGAGCTCTCTCAAGACTGAGGGGACCCAGTTCCACTTGACCACTCATCCCTCAAGGAAGTCCCAAGTTCATGCCCCAACGTGGATCATCATCCAGCAATGAAGCTGAATGTGAATCAGGTTGGAGTGCCCAGGGCTGAGCTCAAGTGTGATCCCTGAACATCTCCACCAAGCTCTGGCAGGGACGTAGGAGGCTGGTGCAGCACTCACCACAGCAGAGCCCAGCTATACCCTCCATTCCCAAACTCCTGTAACATCACTGCCCTGAGCACCAGAGCCTGGGCATGATGAGCTCCGTCTTGCAAGGAGGAGAGAGTTTGCATAGGATGGATACGGGTCTAAAGGTCCAACTCTGTTCCACCACGCTGTGTGTGGCTTGACCCAGGACAACCTTTAAGTCGTTGTCCTTTCTTGCAACCTTCAGTGCCACCTTGGCTCTGCCATCAAGGACTTATCTCGTGGGATGGCGTAGGGTAACCCAGACCCGTGTTTACCTCCACGATCACTGAAAGAAAAGCTGATGTGGCAACAGTGACAGCAAAGGACTCATAGTCCCCAGCAACGTTGCTGCCAACTCGGTCCTCAAAGGCCCAGAGCGCAATGTAGAAGCTGGCAAGTGAGGTGCTGACGCCGTGCAGGAGGGTCACAGCAAAGGTGCGGTAGTTGAAGAGCTCGTCTCGCTGCCCAATCACATAAAGTTCAGGGAACTCCAGACTCTTCTTAGCACTTACGTCCTGGAGGGAGGGAGGACACTAAGTGTTGACCTTCCCATCCACACCAGGGACACTGCACCATCCCCTCAGCTGTGCCCTCTGTGAGCAACAAGTCTGACCTCCATCCACCTGATGGAGCTGAGCCCCAAGTGTCCATCACGCACCTACTGTCATGTCATGGCAGTGCGTGGAGTGCCACACAGATGGGGACAAGGTGCAGTGACCGAACTAAATATACACTTAGTATCCAGCTTCCTGGTGAAACGATACCTGCTCCAGAAGGCCCATGGAGAGCACAGGGTAGGTGGTGTAGAACATGTTATAGAGCGCAAGGAACCAGCCCTCATACAAAGGCTAAAAGGGAAAAGAAAGTGGCTGTGAGCTCAGCAATGCTTTGGAAGGACCCAAAGATGACACCCAGGGAGATGCGGAGCCATATCACATTTACATTACATTACATTGACCAATTACATTACAATGACCAAGGCACAATGAAGGTCTTCACGCCGGGTTAAAGCTCCCATTATTTGTGAAACCAGCTTAATGTAGCTGGGATCCTTCTCTGCCTCTGCCTGAGGCTGAGCTGCTGCTCACGAAGGCTGTCAGTGCCTACAAGGACATCCCCAAGGCTCCCCAACATGTTTTTCTCATTTAACTGCAGAAGGAACCAGGGGACAAATGCAAAAACAAGAGACCCTGTTGAGTCTCAGCCAAGCAACCCCAAAACTCAGATGGTCTATTGCTGGGGAGAGATAAGGGAGACCAGGGAAATGACACATGTCCCCATGGGGCTACCAGTGCCGGGCTGAGACCTGTGTGGGATCCCCTGTGAAGAGGCCACAGTGATGGTGTGTGGAGGAGACAAGTGGCATGATCGTGTCCCCTGCTCCGTGCCCTTACCTGAGCTGTGAATCCATTGTGGAACGCGAACCAGACCTGGGCCATGAGGCCAGCGAAGGTCTTGTAGAAGAAGTAGCGGAGGAACTTGCAGATGCGGAGGTAAGCCCAGCGGCCGTGGACGAGCAGGAGGCGCTGGAGGTAGCGGAACTGAGCCAGCGCGTAGTCACTGCACTGCACGGCCTGCACGCCCTCCAGCCCGCTGATGCCCACCCCGATGTCAGCAGCTGTGGATGGAGGGAGGACACGAGATGAAGGTGAGGGGATTTCAGAGAAGCCCTTGCAGTGTTTGGCTTCCCCATTGCTACCGGAGAGGCTCTACCCCAAAGTTGATGGGCAGATGGTGAAACCAGGAGTGAAGGGTGAAGGAGAGAAGCAAAGGGGCATGGCCTGGGGAGTGACAAGCTGGGCAGACAGGCATGGTTGCTAATAGTACAGCCTGACCACCAGAAACCCATGCTGGCACCACCCCCTGCCCCAAACCTCACTTTTGATCATGTTGACATCATTGGCACCATCCCCAATGGCCAGCGTGATGGCGTTCTTGTGTTTCTTCACCAGCTGCACGATGAGCGACTTCTGCTTGGGGGTGACCCTGCAGCAGATGACAGCCTGGCAGCTCGTGGCCAAGTCCACAAATGCCCTCTGCATCAGGCTGTCTTGTTCCAGCAAGCCCATTGGCTTGAAGCAAGCTGACCGCTGCCCCATCCGCTCTGCTGCCTTCTTCACCACTTCTCCTGTGTGCAGGATTTTGTCCTTAGGAGACAGCACATCGCTGGTTAGTGATTCACCCCATAACTAGCCTTAGTGGTGATGGGTTTTCATGATCTTAAAGGTCTTTTCCAACCGTAAAGATTCTATGACTGTGAAAAACGAGAGGAGGTTGTCACATGCCCCTGGCTCGCAAGGAGGAATGGGGCTGGTCTTAACTCCCAAGCACTCCTTCTGCAATCTTGGACAAGGCAGGAGGATTATAACATGTAGGGTCTGTATTTTTCGAAGTCCTTCAGGGATTTTGTAATACAGGGACTCCTAAATCTAGTAGGTACTATGAAAAGGTGACTGTAGATTGCTCCAAGGGATACTGGTTGTAGCACAGCACCAGTATCTAAACTGATAGCACCAGAGCACATCCATCCCAGAGACAAACAGCCACTTGCCAGCATGGGCAGGGAGCAGAGAAGGGAGCAACAAAGTGCTGCCTTACCAGGAAGTCTCCATGGATGATGAGAGCTCTCTTCTTATGGTGCGAGGCCTCTGGGCACTGCTGGAAGAGGTGACCACTGCACCGAGCATCCCCAGTGCTGCTCAGGTTGTTGTTGCTCACCCAGTAAGCCTCGAGGATTTCACTGTGTGGGTAAAAGATGGTCAGAGCCAAGGAAGCATGTTGGGGACACTGGACATCATGTACCTGCTGATGGCTTCTGCCACCTCAAAGTGGCAAATGCCCTCAGATGTCTCCTTCAGTAGGAGTAACCTTCTTCCCTGTCTAATGGAAGATTGTCTTGGATCTCCCAGGTGGCAATTTCTCACCTTATCTCCTTCTCCTCCAGGATCTCCATGTCATCCGTGAGCAGCTTGCACGCGTAGCCAACGTTCATGGCGGTCTCTGCAACACGCATGTGTCAGAGGCCAATGCCCGGGCAGCCCCTGGTCCTGCTCTGAGAGGGGAAGAACAGTCCTAGGGTGGACAGCAGGAGCTGAGGATTTTACTCTAGCTCCTGCTCTATGCCATTGTGCAAATGGCTTCAGTTTCCCCATGGGTGACATGATCTGTAGGATGTGCTATTGTCATACATGGGAAGTACCAGTACTCTTTGCTGTCCCCTCTCTCCCAGGGTTTCCTCTCTTCTATGACTTGTATTAGAGAAAATCCAGAAAGTGCTGGTGGAGCCTGGGGCTACCTCCACTGACCTTGTTTATCTCCTGTCAGCACCCACACTTTAATGTTGCCCAGTTTCAAGAGTTGGATGGTCTCTGGGACTCCATCTTGTAGCTTGTCTTCAATGGCCGTGGCCCCAAGCAGCTGCAAGGAGGGTGAGTCAGTGTCACCACGTGGGGCAGGATGCCAGGGGTAAGATAGGATGAGGAATTGCTCTTTCATCCACATGAGGATGCTGCTTCCCTGCAGACTCCAACACCTTCCTGTGAGCGTCCCCACAGGGCATCATTTGACAGATCTCTAGCTCTACCAGAACATGACAAGATCATCCCTGCAGATGATTGCATCCTGGGGAAACAAACCCAACACTCCTGCCCTCCATGGAACCAGCAGGAACCTACACAGACTCCGTCATCATCCCACCTGCAAGTTCTGCTCCATCTCCTCATAGAGCTTGTCAAGCTCCTGTGCACGGTCCTGCAGCAGGACACTGGCCTCACGGTACTTCCTGCTCCACGTGCTGTAGTCAGCTTCGCTCACCACCTTGCTGGCCACACATAAAGTCC
Source organism: Nothoprocta pentlandii (assembly GCA_013398315.1). Taxonomy (NCBI): domain Eukaryota; kingdom Metazoa; phylum Chordata; class Aves; order Tinamiformes; family Tinamidae; genus Nothoprocta; species Nothoprocta pentlandii. Next base: position 20,403 of record VZSG01001377.1, read on the forward strand.
TCAAGGTCTCCGCGGCAAAGTGCTGCGGAGACAAGACATCATGTCTCCTTTCTTTTAGCCAAGATAACTCATGTTGGACACAGGCATGGTGCTAAGCAGCTGCAATGCCCTCAGAGGCAGAACAAGAGACTCCTCAGGATTTGAGGGTCTCCTTGGGGCTGTCACTTCCCCCCACCCTACATCATCCCACCCATTACTAGCCCTGAGAAGCAAACAGCCAATGCAGAGGAGTGCGGATGGATTTGATACCCTCTTAACTCCACCCTTCATGGGGATTAGGCTCCTACAGTAGAAGGGTGAAAGACAGACAGAAATCTATAAGCCAGAGGGGAAGAAGCTGCAGCAGTTGCAGGACATTCCTCCCAAAGCTCATAGGAATGAGACCAGTCCTTCACTCCCCAGTCTGGTACGAGACTCACATCCAGTGCCACCTCAGTGATGGTCTCATTGGGTCCCCGCCTGTGCAGTCTCTCCAGGATCACCGTGTCAGCCCCCTTGGTGTAGAGCCGGATTGTCCCCTCTGGGTCTCGCACTACGAGGAGAAGGATAGTGCTCAGGCACACAGAGATCAGCCTCCCAGCCATAGCCATCACAGCAGCAGGAGTTTAGGAGTTCAAGGAGGCAGGTCAACCCGTCTGTACAATGGGGGACACCTCAGAGGGGACACCTGATGTCCAGCAGAGACTGGCTATAGGAGATCCCACAGGTCACCTCACCTCTGATCTCCACACACCATAATGTGGATGAGTCAGGCCACATGGATGGTCAGCTCCTTACACAGCTCCTCTGAAACTTGCTTTATATCCTCCCTTCTATGTGGGGCAAACACTTCCTGACCATCTTTACCATACCAGTGGCAGGCAGAACCACAAAGATGACCAGGACAATTCTTAGAAGTCCCTGTGCCAGTAGTAATCAACTGCACCCCTCCCATTGCCATCTCTGGTAGGACTGAGATCAGGAGGGACCCTCTGTGGTCCTGAAAGGGGTCCCTGGGACACCCCATCCTGCTCACCCAGGACGGACATCCTCTTGCGATCACTGTTGAAGTCCAGCATGGCCAGCACTTGGTACGTCCTCTTCACCCCCAGCTCACTGATGGTGATAGTGTCTTGTGTTCGGGCCAGAAAGACATACCCCAAGCTCCTGGCCGCCAACACCAGCGCTTCTTCATCGGGTGAGGCTGCCTGATAAACCAGCCGGTCTGGAGAAAAGCAGCAGAGCGTGGGATGGGGCAGGCAAGGACATTCCCACTGCAGCCAAGAACCCCTTATACATCTAAGATTCCCCATGCCCACCACAAACACTTCCTGTGATGACCCTGAAGTCCGATGGCTGTGGAAACTCGGTCCAAAGTTTTCTTCTCATCACCCTGAGCAGAATAAGTGCTGCTCTGTGTTCCCCAACTAATTATTTTCTCCATCTAATTGCTTTTAAAACAAACCCGAATGCACACATTAGGGCCAGGGGCTATTGCTAGGACGCTGACATGTGCGTCCTTGGGCTCTCATGCCACCTGCTCTCCCTAGCAGGGATGTGCTCCCGCTGGAGCTTTCCTGGGAAGTGGAAAATCCATGAGAGGTCCCTGAGCTGTCCAGGGAGCTGCTCCCTGATGAGAGCACAGCAGTGGGAACACAGAGCCAACACTCACGGTTGTTCTCCTCCACCATGACGGTGTGGCAGAGGGCCAGCAGCCTCAGGAACTCCCTCAGCACAGGGTCCGTGTCCAGCTGGACGGCTTTCAGCAGCTCAGGGTCATAAAACTCCAGCTTCTTCTCTGCACTGTGGCTCCAGGGCCACTCTGAGCCCTGCAAAAGGTGAAGAGAGGCCATTGGAACAAAAAAAAAACCCAAACATGATGCCTGCTAGAACTCTATAACAGGGACTTTCCTACGCTCTAGTAGAGCAATTAGATGGCATGTTGACCCCATGCTGGGACTGCTTCAGAGCTGCCCCAAGCAACCCAGGGTCAAACCCTGGAGTTAGAGACCCCAGGTACCAATGCTCATGTTTGTCTGAGCCACTTCATCTGGCACCCATGGGAATGTCTGCAGTTCTGAGTGTGCCACCCTTTCCTAGGGTGGAATGCTGGTGGACTTGCTCTTGATTCACATCGGCATGAGGAGATCAGGACCAATGTCCATAAACCTTGCTCTCCATTGCCTGTGTCAAGGGGGCGAGTATGAAAAGCCTGGAAAAATAACAACTGTGGTATTTTATAACCTTATTTCTCTTCTATTTTATAACCTTATATTCTCTTGTATTGTAGAAACACCCAGTTCTCCACCCCAAGGAATTGTGTGCCTTTTTCTCACAGGGTGGTACCCAAAGTGCGAGACACACATGCTACAAAGCAAAAGGTTGATGCTGCTCCCATGAGAATCAAGAGTTTTTATGGATTTGCCACCACTGAGAATCAGTTTCCAAGCCTATGTTAGGTGGGGCTGTGAGGGAAGTTACACACCGATGGCTGGCTGTTCTCCTGGCCTGCACCCATACCTGCCAAAATAAAAATAATTCCATTAATTTAGGTCTATCAGGGCATATTACTAGCAGGGAGCTTTGATTAAGTTTTCTAGAAGGACCTGCTTCTTTTGCTGGCCAAAGAGACATGTGAAAAGGGGCATATTTTCAGCGTTTGTCCCTCATGAGCCAGGCTCCATTAAGATGTCCAAGTCTGACCTGGTTCCTCCAAATTACTGCTCACTTTAAAGTTGTCTTTAATTAAATAGCACAATCTCTAGGTTAGCTACACAGTCCTATTTCTCCCTAACATCTCAGGACCTGGGGAGTCTTGGTCCTTGCTGAGGCTCTGCCTCATGGATACAAAGACAGAATGGTCCAAGGGCTACCAGGACACTCAAGGCCACCTTGTAGAGGGAAAGTCAATGGGTTTGGGCCATTTATTTGTTTCTTTGTGAAGGACAAGCATTTTACTGGCTCAGGAACCTTTCATATTTTCTATATGTCTTCAAGGATAAGAATTGAGGTCCACCTTTCATCTGCTTTTCCAGGGATACTGTAAAGTTGGCTGAAGATTGGCAGGATTATGACAATGCTGCTAACACAGACAAGGCTAACGTGCCACCATGACAGATCAGAGTGGAAGAACTTGGTTTTAAGTCTTCCCTAAAACTTTTCTAGATTTTTCCCCCCTTGTTTGCTTTTATCACTGTCCATTTGACTCAAGCGCTGGATAAATGTCAGAAAAAAACCCTAGCTTCATGATAAACCTCTAGCCCTACCTGTTCTCTAAAGTTCACTGATTAAGCACCAAGACAGATCCCCAAAGCCAGTCAACACCACCAAGTATAAGACGGAAAGAAAGACTCGCCAATTCTCAGATTCCTAAGGGGAAATACAGGTAGAAAAACAACAACAAGAGCGTTTCTTGTCTTCACCACGAAGAGGGAACAACAAAGGGCACGGTGTAATTTCCTGGCCTCCTCCATAGTCCATCTTTAAGATGAGAGGCTGTAGCCTCGCGGGAAGAGGCAGTTTGATGTTTTCTGACACATCTCAGAAGAGCTGCAGGTGACCAGAAAGAAGCTAAAAAGGAAGCTTGTACACGCTCTTTCCTCCCCTCTCGGCCCTGCTGCTCTGCATTGAACTTGTGAGGAGAAAAAAATGAAATAAAGTTCAACAAAACCGTTCAGTTGCAATTTTCTTTTTTTTTTTTTTTTTTTCTCCTTTTTTTTTTCTCTCTTCTTTTTTTGTCCTTCTTTCCCCTCCAGGAAAGAAACAAACAAAAAATTCTCAAAATGCACAGCTAAGAACAAGCTGAATTCCTACCCTATCTTCTGCCTAAGCATCAGATTAATGACCGCTTTGTCATGTAGATAACCTACACGCTCCCATTCTCCTAGCAAGCCAGAAGCAGAAATAACCCAAGTGCCCTGCACTTGGGCACGTGGCCTAAAAGCAAGGTCTACCTCACTCCAGTCCCTACAAATTGGCTTCCAGCTAGTTACCGTAGATTTTCCCATTGATGCAGCATTTCTTGAAACTCAGGATATTTTGCGTCAAGGTGCCCGTCTTGTCTGAGAAGATGTATTCGACCTGGCCAAGCTGATCGTTGAGGCTGGTGCTTCTGGCTTTGGCTGGTATGTCCTTGGTAGCATAATACATTTCCAAATCCCAGTTGATAAAACAACTGTTCACCAGGTAGATGAATTCAAACCTACAGAGCCAGATAGAAGAAAATTGTACCAGGGGAAAAGAGATTGCCCCAAACACATGCCAGGGAATTGGTGATCTGTCCCAGAAAGAAAGGGCTGAAGGGATCTCCCCACCTTGAATATGAGAACCCTGCTCTTCCCTTCCCTACTGTTACACAGAGGGGAAATACTCCCCTCAATTTGTCATTCCCAGTCCAATTCCCAGTATCAGCAAATGTCCTTATATCACTTTTCTATTTTTTTGTTTGCTTTTTTTTTTTTTTTTNCAAATGTCCTTATATCACTTTTCTCTCTCTTTTTTTTTTTTTTTTTTTTTTTTTTTTTCTTTCCTTGTTTTCCTTTTTCCCCCCCAAGATCTCAGGGCATGTTATTAACGTTGGCCAGAAGCACACCCATCCTCACAGCTGCAGACCAACTGATGGTCAAGATCAGCGAGGACAGCGCTTGTTTCTGCACTTCTGCGAGCTCCGTTGTTCTTACATTATATACAAGGACATGGGTATAATGACGCTCAGGAGAATTGTGAAGCCCCAGAAGTTGAAGAAGGCCTGCTTGGCAGGAGTCGTGTGCTCGTAGAGAGCGGAGAGGTAGCTGTGCTTCTCCTGGAAGCTGCTGGCCCAGAATCCGGAGGCGATGGCGAGGCACAATGAAATGGCCAACAGCATCAGGAAGATCTGAGAGGAAAAAGCAGGATGAGAAAGTCACGTCATAGAGAATCCACCAAATTCTTCCCTAGGACCATACTCCTGACTATTCAATAGTGTTGCAGACACTTTATCCCTCTAGGCCCCAGAGGGCCAAGGTATCCCCTGCTTGGCAAGCTCCAAAGTCAGCAATGTCATCCTGCCACAAAAGAGTCTGTCTTGGGGTTCAGGATACTCCAAACCTCTAGTTTTGGGACCGGCTTCCCAAACAGACCACTATCCAGCCAAGGATTCAGAAGCGACTCTAGGAGCAGCCTAGGATTCTAGGTCCTGGGCTCCAGAGTTTAAGGAATGCAATTACAGAATGGATTGTACTAGACCCATCAAATGCTTCTTCCTGGGAACATTATTTGGTAGTTATTCACAACACACTAAAATCGGGATATTTTGAAGAGAACATTTCAGGTTCTAATTAAAACAAATTCCAGCATTTTGTGAGAGAACGTGGAGCAGTTCCAGAAGGCTGGTGGACTTGGTTGGGATGTGTTTGCAGCACACTCACTATGATCACCAGTCTGTCCATCATGTGGTTCAGTTTGGTTTTCTTCTGCTTGATTTTTCCACAATTTCTCATAATTTTGGAATCAAATCCTGGAAAATAATAATTCCAGAAGTAAATATGCAAGTTTGAAGCCCTTAAAAGCCTGACTTGTAGCAAAGTAATGCTGTTTCCTTCACAACCACTATTCCTCATCTCTGAAGACGTCAGACCACCTCCCTTGATCAGAGAAGGAAGGAAACACACAGGTCTTGGCCCCGAGGCAGAGCAGAGCCTGGGCACTCACCTGCATAGATAACCAAGCCATAGCAAACGTCAGTGTTGCGTATCTTGCAGCCCCTCAACAAGAGCCTCTCGCAGTCCAGCGAGTAGGTCTCGCCCTTCCACTCCAGCGTGCCGGTGAAGCTGTGCATCCGGCTGTTGGGCTCCTCGCAGGTCACTTTCCCTGGGGCAGAGAGGATACAGGTAGGCTTTAGCTTTCAGGGAACTGGGAGGTTCCTCTTCTTTCCCTCCTCTTTCCCTCTGGAGACATGAGAAGAGCTTCTCAGGAGCTAAGTTCAACTCTTGGAGCTCCTCTTGGACAACCCAAAAGGAAGTGATAGATCCTATTAGGAAAGACAGGAGCCAAGGCAGGGGGAGCATGTGCAATCCTGAGGGAGCCACCAGAGAGGCACACAGCTGGGGATTGGCCTCCAAGCAGAGCCTTCAGCATAAACCTGGCCTTGCAGGCAGGAATAAGTGCAATGTCCTGTTGGAGCAAGAGCACTTCACGCGTGAGGACAGAGCAAGGTCAGCAGTACAGACACCTCAAACATCGGGGCTAAACTGCCTTAATTCCAGGGAAGAAGGCCCCTTCCTTGCTCATCCAGGAGACTCACCATCAAACGCAGCCATGCTCTCCTCGCTCACCAGTTCCTGGTGGGTGACCAGAAGAGCCTGCCTGAACTTTAGGTTCGTTTCCCTGTAAACAAGAATGGGGAAGAGGAGGAATAACAGCCAAAACCACCCCACGAGGTGACAAAGTTCTTTGCTCTGCTATCATGGGGTGGAGAATGCCACTAATTGTCAGGTGATTAAGTGACAGTTGCTCTTGGCAATGGAAAACAAGATAGGGGTCTCATGCTAGGCATTATACAGAGTGAAAATCTTGAGAACTTATCATTAAATAAATCCTAGAGATGGAGGCAGTGAGGGTAGGCAGATGTTATCCTTTTGGCTGGTGGGTTTGCCAGCACGCCCCAGTGCTGGCTGGGTCTCCAAGACCACTGACTGTGATGTCTCCACTCCTCTCCCCATGGCAATAACCCCTCTCTGCTCCTCTCCTCACCCATCAATGTCTGCGGTCTCCACGTAGCACAAGCTGCTGGGCTCTGAGCTGCACAGCAAGAGCATGTCGGCCTTGGAAGGCAAGGGAGGAGAGACGGAGAAGACCTCGGTGAGTCTCTTCTTGCCAAGTCTCTTCCCGGCCGTCCCCAGTGTACACCCAGGCCGGACTCACCGGGACCAAGTTTTCCTTGCGCAGACGGACAATGTCCCCAACACGGATGTCACGCCACTTCTGCCAGCAGAACCTGCACAATTAGGAGCCAATATGAATCTTAACCTCACAGAGCAGCAGAAACGCAGGCCCTGACACAGCAAACATTATATCCATTTTCTGGACCAGCCTGCATCTTCTCCATAGATTCTGCAATAGATTTGGGGAGGATATACAAGTTCACAGAGTCAGGGAGAGTCACACCAGAACCCCATCTCACAACTACTATGGTCAAGGTTGCTCAGCACTTCAGACAAGGTCCATCATTCCACACTTCTCCACAGGGAGTCAGGAAAACATGGATACGTCTTGCCAAATCCTCACCTCTCCCCAGACAGGATTTCACATGGCCTGCTGTTGATCTTCCTGTCACTTTGGTGACGGCCCTGTACAGAAGAGAGGACAAAAAAAACCCTGTCACATGAAATGGATGGACCATGCCAGGCTTCCTGGTTCTCCTAGTGTCATAATCTCTCTGGAGTCCTCAGCCCCAAGGCAAGATCTGTGCTTTGAAGCAACCTGAAGATGCTTTCTGATGAACAGTCTGAATTCTCCCAAAATGTTTCTGGGCACCAAACTGGGAGTACATCCACTAATCAGGATACCAAAGATGATGGGACTCCAGTCCCCAAAGGGGCCTGTCTGGTCACATGCTTTCAAAGGGAAAATACAAAGTGCTTTGGACATAGTAGAGGTGATGGTACCTCAAGTACCATGAGCATCTCTCAGCTTTTCAGTTCAGAGGCTCTGTAACAAGTTTCCCCACGTATTGACCTTCCCCCTCGGCGCCCATACCCAGCACTCACAACCTTTAGGTCTGGCCCATACTCACAATGTCATCAATAAGATCTCGTAAGCCCCGGATGGCGAGAAGGCAGCTCAAGGGGAGCAAGAGACTGTACCAAGGCAGGGTGGCGATCTCGGGAAAGGTCTGGAAAAGGAAATACGACAGCAAGGGAGTCTTAAAATCCCTGTTGCGGGCAAAGGACCGGACACAACTTTCAACATATCTTGAGGAGCAAATTCCCTCGCTCTCAGCTCTCTTTCTAGGCCAGTGCCCTAGTCTGGTTGTACCCTGCTAAGATAAACCACTGGTTGGGTTTATATAGAACTGCTTGTTAAGTTTCTATCTCTTTGTAAACTGGATGCACGAACTAAGTGTGGATTCCTGAATTTGGGAGCAAGAATTTCTGTTTAGGAGTGGCCTCCATGAGCTTAGTTTACGTCAAACCCAATCATTTAAATAACCAAGCTAGATTTTGGTTAAACTCCTCACAAAGGGTTTTTGAAAGGTGGTGAACGCTACTGAAAAACTGTATCTTTGACACTATTTGAGCCTATGACAGTCAACAAAGACCCAAGAAAGAGCATTTCACATGTGAGCTCAATTAACCACAGGCAATAATTTCAATTCATGAGGTTGCTGCTCTTGTGCAAACCCTCAGAGCAACCAAAAAACTTTGTGCCTCTTTAACAATATTCCTTCTGTGTCTTGTTCCCCTACACACTTTAAAGGGTCTACAGTCTCCTGGCTCTCCCAGGGAGCTCCTAACCTCCTTAGCTGCACGTCAAAGTCCTGCCACAAACTCCTGAAAGGCTAAGGGTTGCACCCGACTTAGCCTCAGCCTCTGCAGCTGATCTTCTTGCGAGACACAGAGACTATTTTTTGTTCTTCACATGGAAGAACTGTTCCTCACGATGAATCAGATGACCCAGTGGATATTGTCGCAAGTTTGGGGGCTGTGACAAATCAGCTAGAAAGGCAAAGAGAAGTAGCCTGTGGAGGATCGCACGGTGGTTCTCTAGAAGATGGAGAGGGAAACCAAGTGTCCTGTCTGAAAGGCCCCTGCTCTGAACACTAGATGAGCTTCCTTTGCTGGAAGGAAGCCTCTCAAGCGCATTTGCTGTTAACTTGTTGCCCGTCTCACCTGTAGGAGGATGACAAAGAGGAAGTAGACATTGGCCATTCGGTGCAACTGCTCGTAGAGGTTTAGTGGCAGGAAGGTCAGGAGGTTGTACTTGGCTGTTTTAATGGCATTGTCCTACAGAAGAGAAGCAGGTCAAACGCAAAGCGAGAGTTCAGCCACACAAAAATCAAGGACCTGTTTGGAAAATGCTGGAACCCTCTAGCATTTTCAAAAGAGGTCTTTTCAACTTGTCATGGCATAAGAGAAATTCTTCTTTTCAAGTTTTACCGGAATAATAAGATAAAGATTTATAAGAGCAAAGGGTTATACTACTTCAAAATGTTTTAGAAGTTCAGAAACAAAATATTTTGTTTCATTTTTAACTGATCCCCAGCTAGATGCTCATTATTTAACTGAGATGAAAAATCAGGTTTTGTTCAATCAAAAACATTTTTTTTTTTTGAACAAACTTTCTTTTGACTCGACCGTAAGACTAAAGAGCACTCTTCACTTAGCTCTACTCATTTCAGAGCTCCAGAGAGCACCTGGCTCACAAAGCAAGGAATGACCTTTCCTCCTCACACTGGATTGTTTATGTTACTCTCCATCCTACTGCAGGTCAATCCATGGAGTCTCGGTCTTGTCACTCCCCCAAACCAGTTCCGCATATCAGGGGCTGGATTGGCACATGGTTGGCACGAGTTGACTCACCGCGTACTTCTTCCTGGTCAGGCAGAAGGCGAATTTCTTCCTGCACTGCACGTGGTAGTTTCGGTCATTTGCCCTCACCTCCCAGGTGAACGCTGGAAAAGCAAGGGGTAGTCACATCCCGGCTCTCGCTAGCCAGGCCCTCGCCGTTAGCCTCCGGCCTCCAAGGCTGTATGGACCGTCCTCACGATGCTGCTGCCAGGCTCATGGTGATCCATTGCTTGTGAGATGCACTTTCCATAACGCATTTGCCCCTTGAGACTAGCCTGCTGGTCTCATCCTGGTACAACTTGGACAGAGCAGGGTCTTTGGGGACAGATGGGTTACGGAGTGGACAAAACAGGTAGGAAGCTACAAGTTGTCCAGGGAGGCTGGGGAGTCTCCTTCTCTGGAGGTCTTCCAAACCCACCTGGATGCCACCCTGTGTCATGTGCTCTGGGTGCCCCTGCAGGGACTAGATGATCTCTAGAGGTCCCTTCCAACCTTAACTTAACATTAATTCTGTGAATCTGTGTTTCTAGAGATGTAGGACTGGTCTCTATGATTTTCTTCTGAGCCTCAAGCTAATCATGAGGGACAAGGGTTGATCTAATGGCATAATCAGGTGGTGAACAACTCACCCAGGCGCAGCCTCTGATATTATTTAAGGCTGATTGTTCCTCTCCTAATTTCGTTTTTGCTATCACTCTAGGTATGACCAAGATTGGCACCTCCTAGTCACGTTGCTCAGCTGATAGCCCATCCTTCCAGACCATTTCAGCCTGAACTCACTAAGCCTAAACTTCCTGCTCATCTCTCATCCCCATCCCACTTCCAACTTTCCCACACACCATCTAAAAAACAAGGAAAGAAAGGAAAAACAGCAGCAACAGTCATTGCACACTGACCTTGGGGCTCCTTCTTTCCATTCAGGCAGCCTGAGGCTGATTGCTGCTCAGCCATGCTGGCACCACGGCCAGGTCCTAGGAAGAAAGAGCAGCAAAGTCTTCTGCAGCGTTGAGCAGTGTCAACACGATGCCACCAGCGACTTCATCAGCCCAGGGCAGGACCTCAGGTAGAAGGGACCCTTTTCTTCTGAGCACACATTTAGATCTTTTTATTACCCTGGAGATGTCAATCTGTGCTCTCCACACTGACACACAGGCCTCAGTCACTATTTAAATGTCGCACAGTGGGGATGTCGGGCTGAACACCTTGTACCTTAAAACCAACTTTGCTTTCTGTATGGCCCAATATTAAGATTTCCTCTTCTTATGGACCATAATCTCACATTTGGAGTATTTGGATTGCAAAGACCTTCCCAGTATACATTACTCTGTAGGCACCAACTGGCCCCATCCCATTCATATCAGAATCTTCTCTTATTGCCTTTCCTCTTACACTTTTATTGATTGGGAAAAAAAAATAAAAAGGTCAAACTCTCTCCTGTCTCATCATATCATCAGTCCAATAGAAGGGGACTGGTTCCTGGCAGGAGTAAATCTACTCTGGAGCCATGGAAAAGCTCCAGATCCACGCAGGAGTAGGGCAGCTCTTCAGTGGTTGAGGCACAACAGCATCGGAGCACTCACCTCAGCTTCCATACACGCAGGTTCTGGGATATAGTCTCGACCCTCCGTTCAAGCTCTGCTGGTCTTCAGTCTGATTTCCCAGCTGACGTCTGAGCAAATTTCCAGAAAGCTGTTCACTTCCAACCTGAGGAGACCAAGAGCTGCAAAAATCTCTTGCTTCACTCTGGTGCTTTTGCTGATGGTCACCTACAGATTTGCAGCCCACAGGTGCTTTGAATTTACTCCAGCCTATCATGGGCACCGGTATTTGGGTTATGCAGATGGGGAACTGCCTTCCTGGTGTCCTCAAGGGTGTTGGAGAGCAACCTGGTCCACAGGTGAGGCTATGTTGGCCATTTGCACAACAGCTCTGACACGGCCCATCTTTCAGGCCCACCTCCTCCAGCTCCAGATACCTGTAACAACTCAAGGATCTTTATCTCTCTAGAAGCTACAGGAAATCATCTGAAGTCATCGACAAGGAGGAGAAATCCTCCCCTTCCTGCCATCACACCCAAGCACCCGTCATGCTCAGAGAGCAAACACCTTTGTCAACGACAAGATTTCCCTTTGGCTCTCAAGCTCAGTGACCTTCCCTGCAGGGATGGTAGGGAAGATTAATTAATGTTTGTGACGTGCTTTGTGATCCCTACGTGAAAGGAGTCGGTGAGGTTCAACATTAATTACCTTATTATTAAATAACCCCACATAGAAGTCTGTTCCTGCCATTATTTTTTATCCCACTCCTTTGATCGCTTCCTTTTTCCGTTCCCTCACTGAAGTGTCTCCTCCTCCCCCTAACGCTGCTTGCCATCCAGTGCAATTGAATTGATGTTAGTTTGCTCCGACTCCCAACGTTGCCCCAAGAGACTCATGGCTGCCCCCAGCCAGGCCGGAGCCATCAGCCTCATCCCAGACTCTGCTAGACACAGGATCAGCCAGCTCTCCAAGTCCTAGTGCCCACCCTTCCCTTACCGTAGAGTCCAGATCAAAGATGAACTCAAGCCGAAAGAACAAGCCGACTTGGATGAGCACACCGACCCCGAGAGAACACCTCAACTCTAACCTACGTGTCCACACTCAAAACTACTTCAGAATAGCTCCAGACCACTTCTACCCAGTGTAGGCCACCAAGGACTCCACATTTGTGATCCAGTCAGAACTTACACCCATGGATTCAGGGCATCCGGGACCCATTTGTACATATTTTGGAGCATAACTGAGAAGGAGGAACGTGTCCCCAGGAGAAGGAGCTGCTGTGTGCAATGGGAGGGTGATGCTACTGCTACACAGCTCAAAATGCCATCTGTCCTGTGCAGTACCTGCATGCTGGAAGAGCAGGGATTGCTTCCGTACCCGGCTGCACACATTGGTCAGGATGCAGCCAGGGCAGCTGCCACCCAAGGCGCAAGGAGCCAGACACGACACCACAGCCAGCAGGGCAGGAGCCCAACCAGTCGGGACCCTGTCTCAAGCCACCAAGCAAGACGAGCAGGACAGTCCCCCAGGTACCAGGACCACTCCAGAGCACCAAGCAAGTTCATGGCAATGAGACAGGTCCAAGGCCAAACAAGCAAGTCAGACCAGGGGTCAGGTCCACCAACCATAAGCAGAGTCAGACACAGCCCATCATCACCAAGACCCTAATGACAAGGCAGGTCCAAGGCCAAGCCACAAAGCCAATCCCATAGCTCAGAGGCAAGACCAACAGCACCCACCACCACACTGAAGATAAGCCAGGCACATGCAACAGACCCTGTGCAGGAACTGAGCTTAAATAAAGCAGCTGGGCCCATGGGAGAGGGTGTGGGTAGAGGCTCCAGGTGAGGCTGGTCAGGGCTATTAAGGCCCATTAGTGCACTCAGAGCCTTGACCCGTTGCTTGCAGCGTCTTCCAGCTTTGCTTCTTGCTCCAGGACATTAATATTAAAGCTGAGGCCACCAGAGATGTGCACTGCAAAGTTTGCTTGGCCTTACTCTTTCCAAACCAGCGAAATGGAGACCGTGTTAATCCAAGGGCCTAAGTCTCACCGAAGGGCATGGGGAGCCTTTGTTTTAGCCTGTGGGTCCCCTCGGAGGTGACACTTTGTGCCCAGGCTTAAGCTTGAAGTCAAATGACTGTCTCAGAGCACGGGAGGGATCTGCCAGGAGGGAGGTGCCAGCAGCCCCGGGGGCTCCACGGAAGCTCTCTGCAAACCCCGCTCATTGCCTAGACAATTACAAATAAAAGCTTAAGCCTTTGGGTAGGCGGGCTCAAGGGCTGATCTGCTGCCAGGGCCTGCCAGCCCCGCGCCCGCTTGCGCCCTCCCTGCAGCTTCCCGGCTGTTTCCCGTGGGAAGAGAAGGACCAGCGGTGGCCGAGGACAGAAGCCGGCCCGCTGGAGACCACAGGGACCCTCTTCCCCATCGCCGGCCCCGGTTCCTGCTTCCCGCGCCAGCGGTGCTGAGCCCGGCGCAGCCGCTCCGGTCCCGGCTGCCGCGCAGATGCTCCCACCTCCATCCGTGGTAGCCACTGGTGGCTAACCCGGCCCTCATCCCGCTTGTCCATCGGCCCTCATCCCGCTTGTCCATCGGCTCTCATCCTACTTTCCATCGGCTCTCCAGCTAAGGATGCCTGGGATGAACCGGCAGGTCCATCCAGCGCAGAAGTGACCATCCCGTCCCCCTGCATCCCGACGGATCCCTAATGCTGCTGCTTAGTGGGAGCAGGACAAGGCTGCTTGGCAATGCATGGGGGAAAATAAGGTTCCCTTCCCAAAAAACGTCCGTCTAGCTCAGTGGGGGACACGTCACAGCTTAGAGGACACCCCATTTCTTTCCATCCCCTGCCCTGAGCACCCAGGCGGGCACATTCCATGCCGTGTTGGAGCCCCTCATTCCCGGATCTCAAACATCCTAAACCAACTGGCTCCCTACAATCCGCACTTGGACGGCGGGGGCGGCTCTCCTGGGCTGGGAGCTGCAGCCCGGGCTGGGCCGAGCCTGGCGTCACCGTCCCAATCCCGCCACGGCCGGAGCCGCCGGCTCGGAGCCAGGAGCCGCCCCGGGGCCGTAGCCAAGGCCGGGAGCGCTCGGCTGCCGCCGCTGCCTCCCTCGGGGGAGCCCTCGGCCCCCGCGCGTCGCCGCGCGCTCCCGTCCTTCCCGGCTGCTCCCGCGCTGCGGCTCTGCCCCGACTCCATCCGGGAAAGCGGCTCTGTCCCGGCCTCGGCACCGTCCCCGGCGGCAGAGGAGCCCGAACGCTCCGGAGCGGGATGGGGGTGGCTGCCCCGGCCTCCCTCCCCCTCGGGCCTCATTAGCCCGATGGCAACAAGGGCCGGGCCCGGGGAGCCGCTCGCGGGCAACCAGCGCCGTCCTTACCCAGCGCTCATGAACGGGGTCCAGTCGGGACCGGGGTGTCCCCTGGGTGTCCCAAGGGAGGAGCTGGAGGAGGAGGAGGGAGGAAGGCGACGAGGGCACCTGCTGTTTTAAGCGCGGGAGGGAGCGAGGGCGGGAGGGCGCCGCGCTCCTCCCTGCGTCCCCGCGAGCGCCGGCACCGCTGGCACCTTGGGGACATGGGGACGGCCGCATGGCACGTCCCGCCCCAGCCTCCCGGGACCTGTGCAAGGCTCCCGCCCCTGCGCCTGGGCAGCGAGCGGGTTCGGAGCCGCCCTCTGTGCCCCGCTGAGCACGGTGCAAACTCATCACACCGATACCTGTGGGTGCTGTTTAGCGGGTGCCCCCTCCGGCACCCCAGTTCCTCATCGTGCCACCGGAGACGCCGTCCCCCAGCTGGCCGGACAGCGCAATCCTGTGTCCTGTGTCCATGGTGGCCGGATTAATTGCTCATTGCAATCAAGAGCAGGAGGGAGCCCCCTGCTCCGCCCGCCGCGGTGACTCAGGCCGCCCCGCTGGCTTTTCCGGCGCTCCGGGTTACACTCACCCCTGCACGGGACACGGGACAGGATGGATGGGTAAACACCTGGCGTAAGAGCTGGCAGGACGCCGGGCCCTGCATCCCACAGGATACTCGACGGGATGGGTGGATGTGGGAGCAGGGGCCAGACTGGGGCGCCACCATCCACAGGATCATTTTGGAAAGGGGAAATTCCTTCCACAGAAGACCCCGGGCATCGTCGCTGCCCAAAGCAGCCGCGCGGGCACCAACCTCCCTGGCGTCCGGGGCGCTCCGGCCGCTGTCCCGGGCCCCGCGCAGGGCGGCTGCACCCCGGCCGGGCGCTGACCTGGGTGGCTCTTTGCTGGCAGGGTGGCCAGGCAGAACCAAGGGCTCCAGGTGCCCCGTTCCAAGCGGCCGAGCACCCACAAAGCCCCGTTTGTCAGGAGAAAACAGGAGGAATGAGGTGAAGGCCCCGGCGGGATGGGCAGGGTGCCGGGTGGCCCCGGGGGCTGAATGCTCCTGCAGCGCCAGAACCTGCGTCCCGGCTGCATCGTCCCACCCTGGGCCTCGGCTGGGTGCCGTCCCAGTGGCCGCGGTGTCGGGGCCACCACACGGTCCCCGTCCCCAGGGACCGCAGCAGGACGGGCCTCACCGGCACCGCGGGAAGGGCTTCGGGTCGGGCTCGACGCCGCGTCCCTGCAGCGGCCGCACAAAACGTGTCCCGAAGCTCCGCCGAGGGCAGCCCCGTGAGCCTGGCTCCCCTCCGACCCGCGCCGGGGCCGCATGTCATGAGCTGCAAGGTCTCAGCTGCAGCCACACCGGGCGGGATGCAGCAGCAGCCCCCCATGCACAGCCCACCCGGGGCACCCTGCGCACTAGGGGCGCTCGGGCTGCAGCGCTCCGGGCAGGTTTGATCCCATCCCGGGAAAGGGAACGCGCCGGGGGAGGCCGAGGCCGGCACTCAGCTCGGCCGCCCGCTCCGGCATCCATAAAGGTGCCCAAACCCGCAATGTTTATGGCAGCCTAAGTAAGCGCTGCCGCCGCCAAGCCCTAACGGCGCGTTAACTAAAACGCGTTGCCGGTGAGGTCACCTAATGGCCGATTCTTTTTTATTTGAACTTTTTACCCTTACCTCCGTCCTCGGTGCAGAGTCAGCGCCTTTGCCGGGCACTTTAATTCCCGCCCCGTTTGCGAGATGGATGGGGGCTCTCCTGGGGCAGGCGGGGATTTACCTGCATCCTGCGAGGGAAACGGGGAGCAGCCCGAGGGTCCCCCAAAGCAGACCCGGACTCGGGGGGTGCGTCTAGTCAACACCCTTTTATTAAAAACAGTTACAAAAAAAAAAAAAAACCATAAACGTTACAGGTTACAATATTTATATACAACCCAACAACCTCTCGCCGAACTTAAACCTCTGGTTTGACAGCGTCGCGGGCTGGGGGCCGGCGCCCCCGTGTCCCCAGGGCGCCGCTCGCGCCTCCCTCCGAGGGCTGCTCCGTGTCGCCCACGCAGGGCCGGGCACGAGCGCGATGGGCGACACTCCGCGGGCGCTGCCGGGGAGCGGAACCTCCTGCCTGGGATAGGCGGGACACAGGGATGGGGGGCGCGGAGCTCCCCGCGTCCCCGGGTGGGGATGTCCCGGACAGGGGGGCTGCGGGGCCGCCCGGGCACCGCGTCCGGAGGCGCCCAAGGCTCCCACAACCACCCAGGGGAGCCCTCACGGTGCCACGCGGTACCCTGGCACCCGGCCAGGGACCCCGCGGGCGCAGAGGGACCCTGGGAGCCCCCGCGGCGCTGGGACCCACCAACCATCGACGCTGCTTTTGCCCAGGAAGCCGGACAGAGACAACAACCAACTGTCGCTTTTCGTCTTAAAACACTGAACATGACAACTAGCCTTAAAAGAACATTTTCACCTATTGCTTTTGATGTCCCCTGCATCGAGTCCCTGCTGTCGGGGATGGACTGGGGGTGGCCCTGTGTCCTTGCAAGTACCGTTGGGCACCCTCGGGTGCCCTCTTAGCGGCACCCGGGTCACTCCCGAGGTTTGATCCCTACATAAGGACGTGCCGGGGACGAGGTGGAAGCTCGGCAGCAAGGGGAAGGACAGCAAAGAGGAATCGCTTCCCCCAGCAAACCCAGTATCAACAGAGATTGAACCACCCTGCACCCGAGCGGGGCTCCTGCCCTGGAAGGCCGCGAGCGCCTCCCTTGGCTCTGGGAGGCTGCTTTGTCACAGCCACGCTGGCCCCTGTGTCACTGCTTCGCGCACTGGCCAGGGGCTCCCTGAGGTCTGCACAAGGTGGCACCTTCGGGGCTTCTCCCAGAACCGGGGCGCTCTCCGGGGGTCCCCCGGGTCACAGCGACCGGCATCGCGCCCAGCCCCAACTCGTTCCTAAGCCGGCTGCCCCCGACACCTCCTCACAGGCTCCTCTCTCTTTCTCTCCCTTCCTCTCCCTCCTCCGGCCTTTCCCTCCGCCGTGGGGCTGCACTGGGGTCTCTTTGGGGACGGCCTGGTCCCCAACTCCCGGCACCCCTCGCTTGCTGCTCAGACCCCAGGCGCGTCACGGCTTCCTGCCCTGCTTCCGTGTCCCCCTCCGCAGCCTCCGAGGGCAGCGGCCCGCTCAGGAACGCGGCGGCGGCGCCAGCTCAACTTACAATCGGGGGAGAAAAAAGGGGAAAAAAAACCTCTGCTTTTAACTGAACCAGAAAGCCCCTTCCGTGTGTATCCACCCTACCTCTGAAAGCTTCTCCCAGGAACCAAGGAGTTTCTCTCTGGCGCTACGGGCCTCAGGCGGCCAGAAGCACCCGAGAGCTGCTAGGCGGAAGCGGGAGCCGCGCGAGCAGCAGCCCGCGGCCCCAGGGAGCGTTGGGGAACAGGCTGCCGCGCACGGGGCGGCTCGGCGCCTTTATTGCACTGCTTCGAGAGGCGGCGGGGCCGGGAGCGAGGGCACGGCGCGAGTCACCGCTTCACTTTGGCGTCTTCTTTGATCTTCCACACCATGAGCTCCATGCAGGCTCTGGCGTCCTCGCTGGAGTCGTGCCCTTCCACTGCGGACACAGGGACAAGCGCCGAGTCAGCCGCCCGGACTGTGGGGCCGCCCATACGGAAGCGCAGTCGGAGGCTTCCCCAAACCGTCCCGCTGGACACGTCCGCCCCTCCGCTGCCGTGAGCCACGGGACACCCCAGGAGCGGATGGGGAATAGAAGGGCACCCCCTAAGAGCATTTTGCTGGATTTGTTGGAAAGGGGAATGTGATGTTGCTAGTGCAGGGGCCTGGGGGCTGGAGAGGTCTCAGCTTCCTCAGCAGCTTCCAGCAGAAGCGACCCCAGTTCGCCACAGAGAGCAGGAAGGGCAGGAGGGCAGGACACGGCCCCGGCCTTCCCACAGCCTCTCCGTGTCCCTGTTCCCCACCCGGCACGCACAGGGAGGACAGAAGCGCTGCCGACCTTCTGCACAGGCCTTAAATTGAACAGCTTGGTGGCAACGACTTCGCACGCAGCCCCATTCACCAGCCCGGTGCAGAGTAAAGCTCAGGAGGGAGGGACGGGGCTTGGGGGGCGGCAGCCCCCGGCGCCTCCTCTCACCGTTGTCCTGGATGATGCGCTTGAGGTAGTCGGCCATGAGCGTCCGCAGGGCCCGTTTGTAGGGCAGCCCCAGGCGGTGCGGAAAGACGATGGCGGTGTCCACCACGGTGCCGTGGATGAGCTGCGGGGGGACACACGGGGCAGCGGCAGCCCGGCCGCCCCCTGGCCCCGCAGGGTCCCCCC
>VZSG01001377.1:39265-68117 GCA_013398315.1 Nothoprocta pentlandii
CGCGAGGCCGGCGCGGCCGGGCCCGCCGAGCCCTCCCGCGGCTCCAGCCGTGGCGCGGACCAACGTGCCCGGGCCTGGGAGGGTGGCAGATTCCCGAGGGTGCCCATGCACCACAGTGCCAAGGAGCAGGCACCAGGGACTACACTGAACCTGACACTCGCTCTCAGCGGCTTCTCGGGATGGGGATTTCAGTGTAAGTGTTAAAACTGGGCATGACCTGGCACACTGTTGCAGGAGGAGAGTTTTGCTTCTTCCAGGGAAAAGCCTGGCTGTCCCTGCTGGCACAGGGGGCTGGACTAGATGAGCTGGAGAGGTCCCTTCCAACCTCAACCATCCCGCGATTCTGTGCAAAGGCCTGAGCTCCGCGGTGCCAAACAAGCCCCAAAATTCCTGGCAGACTCTGTCACCAATGGGAGTCAACAGGAAGCTTTTGAATCAGCAGCACAGGATGAAATGGGTCACGCAGAGCTCGCGCTTCCGGGCGCCAGGAATCCTCCGGGGGATGAATGGGAGGGGAGCCCCGGCAGGTGACACGTCCAGGCCCAGGTGACTGGGCGCAGGGCGGAGGCAGGAGCTCTGCGCCCCTCTAGGCGGGAAGGGTCATCGTGCTGGGGGTGCCGAACAAGCCACCACGTCACCTGTCCCACACCAAGGGCTCCTGTGGGGCTGCCCACCCCCAGGGCTCTCCCAAAATCCATGTTCCACAGGGTCCAAAGGGTGTTTTTTCCTTAACCCAAATTTCTAACTCTCGAGCTAAAACGGGATTAATCCTCTGTTGGCCAAGAACGTGTGTGCAGCAGCATGAAGGCAAATCCACGCTTAGGAGCACCTAAACGTGCACCCCTGAGCAAAGGCTGGCTCTGCGGGTCTCCACGCGTCCCGACAACCGGGTGTCCTCGTGGCCTCGACTCTTCGTGGGCACCAGCTAAGGCTGCGTGACCATCAGTGCCTTGGGCATTAACGGCTCCACAGCCGGACCCGTGAGCGCCTCGGAACAGTTTAACACCCTGCCCTGCTCCGAGTGCAAAACCGCCAGCGTTAGGGGTAATCTCTCCTCCCCTGCAGCCAAGCAAGCTCACAAGCTCAGAGTCAAGACAGACCCTCCCTGCCCTCCTGGCTCTTCAGAGAATCCTTAAGGCTGGAAGGGACCTCTGGAGATCATCTAGTCCAAGCCCCTGCACGCACAGGGTCACCTACAGCCTGCGGCACAGGCTGAATCCGAGCAGGTTGTGAAGATCTCCAGAGAAGGAGACTCTGCAACCTCCCTGGGCAGCCTGTGCCAGGGCTCTGGCACCCTCACTGTCAAGGAATTTTTCCTTAAGTTCCTGTGGAACTTCTGGTGCTTCAGTTTGTGGCCGTTTCCTCCACTCCTATCAGTGGCCACCACTGAAAAGAGGCCGCTCCATCCTCCTCCCTTGAGGTATCTACAGACACTGCTCAGGTCCCCCCTCAGCCTTCTCTTCTTCAGGCTGAACAGGCCCAGGCTCTTGGAAATAAAGTGTTTTCCGAGTTAAAAGGTGGCAAAAAACAGACACCAGGGCAAGAAAGAACCAGGGGAAAACGTCCATGCAAGCCATGTGAGTTTACCTTCAGTGCAAATAAGTCGCTTTCCAAGCTGTGCCCTATCAATATGGTGTCTGCGCTGAACATGTTCAGGAGGACGGCTTGGACGTCCCGCAGGGTGATGCTTGTGTTCTCCAGGTCCTCCTCGGTCACCCCTGAGAACCTGCAGTGCGAGAGCAGCGAGGTGGTGGTGGTCCTTCACCAACGGAACATCTCCAGGCTCTGCTGTTATGAGAGGTGCCCCAAAAGCTCCAGCCGTTGGGAAGTGCTAGTAGTCCCTGAGGCTCAGTAAAGGTTTCCCAGCAGATCCCCCTAACTCTCTCACTCTGAGCAAAGACCTGTGACCCACAGAGAGCTGTCCTTACCTGGTGTTATAGTCCACCACCTTGGTGTCCGGCTTGACGAAAGTGTCATAGACCACCTTCAGGTCGGAGTTGATCACAGTCACTCTGGTGAGCTCCAGGCCTTGCTTAGTGTAACACTGCGAGCGACACAGCACACGTGAGGAGAAGAGCGTGTCCACCCAACGCAGCCCCAGCACGGCGCCCACCACCGCGGCCCCTCGCCTCCCACAGCGCAGCGCCAACAGCCAACAGATTAATCCTGCCCACTCGGCTACCACTTGTCCAGGGTACGTGTGGTTCTCAAACAAAGCATGTGCTGGCAAAACTAGTTTGTGCGGTTTAAAGTTAAGAGAAGCTCTATATTTAGAGTGTACAACATCACGGGGACGCACGGACGCACACCCGGAGCTCAGGGCTGAGCAGCCTCACTCTGAGCACTGGTTTTCTGTGCAAGCAGAGCAGCCCAGGCTGTTCCTCAGGGCCACGGTAAGGAACAAGCTCCCCTTCAGGCTGTAACAATTTCCCCCTGCCCTCTGCAGGCTTCCTACCATCGGAGGGAGATGATACGGAGACAGAACTCCCCCTCCGGCGCCTCTACTGCACCCTCAGCCTTCCTCTAAGCCTTACTTGGCCTCTGCACTGCTTCTGTTATCAGGACTTACCATTTCACAGTCCAACGCGTAGATGCCAGGGTAGCCATCCGTTGTGGGCAGCTTCTCAAAAGTCTTCACGAAGCCGTCCAGGCTCTCCTTCCGCCCATCGTGCACATGTTGCTTCAAGGGAAAAAGGCATATTGCTTGGCAGCAAGAACAAGAATGCACACATTCCCATTTCAGCAAAATCTCCAACTCAAAGACTTTTTTTTTAACCATTTCTAGAGCTTAATGAGGAACAAGATTCACTCAGTAATGAGTCTGAGGGGTTCTTCACATAGCAAAAATAGCCATATGTGACCCCAGTTCCAAAGACAGGTCAGTGCCAGTGGCTTCGCACTAGCAGCTCCGGCAGCAGCAACACGTCTTACACGTAGGGACGAGGAGACTGGGGACCTCAAACAACTTGCAACCTTCAGTGCAGAGCAGAGCTGCTCTGGAATGGCCCCTGCTGAGGTCTCCCATGGCTTTACTCCAGCTTCTGGTCATGGTTTAAACTGGGGACATCTCGGGGCAGGATGCTAAACCCTGAGCTCCATTCTCGAGCACAGTTAGCATCATGTGTGGCATAACCCAGAGACAGCAAGAGCCTGTGGAGTGTAATGAAGCACAGGGAAACATGAGCACGTGCAGACACTGCTCCATTCCAAAGCCAGGCAGCTCGCAGACAAACAGGAGCTACGGCCTTCGAGCACTGCAGGCAATAAATGGAGACTATTCCTAATCTCAATATCCCCTGCTAAAGCTCCAGGGTCAACGCGATTCAGAAGCGAAAGGCTCCCCGAGCTGACAGGGCAGCCCGGGGAGCGGTTGGGAGAGCGGCTTAAGCCAGTGCAAGCCTGGATCCCAATCGGCGTCTCCGTTGCTGCTTCCTCAGCCTGGAAACCTTCTTGGCACTGGGAGGCTCAAACTGGGTCATTGCACTGATCCCATCACCCCTGACCGCATCGGTGAGGAAGTGGGAGCTCGCAGCAGAGAGCAACAGATCTGCAAGCAGCCCTCTTGTCCATTAACAGGGTTTTAGGCGGAACTAAACCTGCTGCACCGCACCCAGGTTTCACCATCTCTTCCTCATTTCCCAATGTTTTAAATGCTTTCTATCCCCAAGTATTCAGGTGGGTGCCCACAATCGCTCCAGCCTCTGTGCAGAACCTCCTCGGTGATGCCTCCTACAAATCTCACCCTACAAGGGCCCATATTGCACTTGGCACCTTCTCAGGACTGGAAGGCTTGGAGAGACGAGGAACAGAAGCCCTTGTGAGCTGGAGCCTGAAGGTGGAAGGACAAACGAGGCAGGGATGGGCACGTTTTCGTGTGCAGGTTGTGAGTGCAGGTGCAGAGCACAGAGAGCTGCGTCACGTGCAGTTAACTGGGCAGCTGGGCAAACACGGGGTCCGATTTCTCCCTGCATCCCCAGCCAGCATTGCTCAACACAGCAGACACCTGCCACGTTGGACAATTTTGCCCCTAAGCGCCTGAATTGGATCGTTCTGCCAAACAAACAGAGCAGCTGCCCAAGCCAACAAGCCCTAAATGTTCTTATTCCCTTCAGCTTGGCCACTTCCCTCCCCCTGCAACACACGGCACCAGACCGAAAGCTGATGCTCTGCAGCCCCCCAAGGCTCCCTGAGAGGGGGCAGGTGCTTCTGCCTTCGGGAGCAGTTACCACCAGGAGCAGCAGCCCCCACGAGCTCCCGGGTAGCTGCAGGTCTGTGCACAGCTCCGCTCCGCCACCTCCTGCCACTCCTGCTAACTGCAGTGGAACCCACAACGCGCCCATCACGGCTCTGCTTGGACAGAGAGGACAAGGGCCACGCTCAGGAAGGCTCTTCCAAGGCTCTTCCAACCAACCACTGAACCAGCCACATGAGAGTGTCATGATTATACACATTTGGTGTCTTCAATGTCCTCCTCCAAAGCTGAAAAACACCCCACTCCTCCGCCAGTCCCAACTTCCCAATTCTCAAATTCTCATCCTGCGGGCACCGCATATTCCAATCTTAACTCCACCATCAGAGGATGCTGCGAGACTCGCTCGTTTGGGTGAGAAACCCAAAGAAAACCAGCACGGAGTGACGCAGAGCAGCACAACAGCAGGCAGGAGGCAGACGGGAAAGGATGCCCGAGCCCCGGAGCACTGGCAGCTTCATCAAGGCAGAGGCTGTTACAGAGATTGTTTCTTAAAAGGCCGTGGAGTTTTATGGTCTACAACAGCCCTGCAAAAACATGCACAGAAGTCATGTTTTTACAGCCCCATCAATTTCTTCTGACTTCCCTGCTCCATGTTTTTTTTTTTTTTTTCCCAGAACACTGATTAAAAGGAGATTCTAGTTCCAAATGAAAAAGCAATAGAAATGTAGCAGCCTGAGCTCCATCCGTGCTTCACACTCAGCAAATTGGGTTTGGCCGTCCTTCCTACTTGGCAAACTTCGAATTTGGCTCTTGGCAAAGAGAATTTTGCTCTTTGAACTGTGTGTGAATTCACATCCTGGCTCTAGCACCTGAGCAGGACAAGGAGGACACATCTCCAGACCCTCCAGTCAGCCTTGCTGGTCCCATCCTGCCCCAGGACTTCCACAGGGTGGGACGAGAAGATGCCACGGCCTCGCTTTGGAGCCAAGTTCACCGGACAGGATTCCTAGATTCCCTCTGTTGGCTCTGCAGCAGGTTCCTCTCCCCTGCGTAGCAGCTGTTGAACATAAAAGGGCCACTGAAACAAGTGACTAGGTCCAAAGACCTGGGAGAAGTGAAAGACAGATCGTTCCCTTCAGTCAATGGTTTGAGACAGCATCAATGATGCCAGGCTAGGAATCCAATTCTCAGTTGCCTATAGGAGAAAAGAAAAACACCTGTGCAAAGGTATCAGCGCAGTCTGCTCGATCAGAGGGCCAGAACTTAATTTCTAAGCAGGGTTTTCATGCTGTTTTCTAGTCCTGGGATCCTTTCCCCACGCAGGAGAAGCAACATTTATGGATTGCAGCAGCCACCAAGGGCCCACTAGAAACAGAACTAAGAAAGGAATCGCTGCACAGCAGAAAGCTGCTTTAGCTCAGACACTTGGGAAAGGAAAAAATGGGGGAAAAAATGTGATGCTACACTGGATTCAAGTCTACAAGGCTGCTCTTTAAAAGCAAACTCCCCATTTCTCACTTTTTCTCCCAAAGCAGCCTCCACCTGAGCTTTTGCTGAGCAGCTTGATACACGGGCAATTGCTCAGAGCAAATGAAACCATCCAGCTCTGGACAGATGAGGCTCCCCCTTCTCGCCACACACTAGATTTTCCTCCCTTTACAGAGCTGACTACATTTAAGATGTATTTGTTTTTCCCTCCAGGGGAGCCACCTCTCCACGATGTCAACAAGGATCACCCAGGCATCACCAACGCAACGGAAGACAAATGTCACTGCCAATGGAAAAGGTGTTGCTCAAGTACTTACTTTGGCCACCTGGCAGCCTGGTGAACCCACGGCTCCTGAGCAGCAGCTGTAATGAGTCTCCCATCCGCCCGGCACTGAAAGAGCAAGAGAACAGAGTCAAGAGAGGAGCCCTATCAACAAGAGACCCAAATGGCAGCTCATGAGCACGTGCTCATCCTGCAGGGGCCCAGCAGCAATCATGTGTCAAAGGGGACAAATAATTACGGATTCACACACTGCTGTCACATTTAATGCTCTCCAGCTCAACCAGATAAAAGCTACAGGAATTACCTACCAGCCACAGAGTGGATGAGCAGAGCAGTTTGACTATCTACCCATAGCAGCAGGTTCAGATGCTTCGCTGGGAAATGGATTCAACCAACTCCCTTGGGCAGCAGCCTAGTGCTCCCAAACCAGGCTCCCAACAAGACTTCTCTTTCGTTGGTCACAAAAATGGATGGGGAGCTTGTTTTACCTTCACTTGCTTTTAAATTGAAAGCCCAACAGCGTCTTCTCTAGCCGCGTGTTCATTTTAGGCACCACACTACCATCCTGCAGAACCTTTCTGCAGGGGTAAGTCACAAGGAGCTGGGCCACCCGGTGACAAAACTGGGAACTGTCACAACATGAGTTGGACGAGGCCCAAGAGCCACAAAAGGGTAACTCAGAGGACAGGGAGCCTTGGTGTTCAGAGCCCAAACGACCCGGAAAGCAGCCGGCGTGTGACTGAGCGAGCCCCTTTGCAAGGCACCTACCCCTCTGCTTGCGGAGCCTTCCCCAGTGATGGACACACTCCTCCTTGCGAATGCAGCTCCCGGAGGCTGACACCATGTACTCCGTGCCACAGCGGCAGCAAATCCTGCACGAGGCTGTCAAAGAAAAGAGGAACAAGAGTCAGGTCCCTGGACACCCCTGTGCCTCTTAAACTTGGCCAAAACCACAATGAGCAAATCGGGCTCCCTCAAAACACTGGTGGCATTCACAAGGAAAACTTTTGCCTTTAGAAAGGACTGCAATGTTGTTTCAAATCCTGCAGAGATCCAGCAATCTGTTGGAAAAGAGTTTTTGTGCCCTGAGCCACCTTTCAGAAGCAAACCTGAGGCTCCCCGGTGCTTCTTCGTTGTGCAACAGCAGCTCCAGCACAGTTCACGTGCCAATTCTCTGCAATATTTCTCCCTTCACAGCAAGTTATGTTGCACTTCAACACAGTTATTAAAAAAGTCAGGATAAATACGTAATTCTCTGGCCACAGAAAGCTAATGAGGCCTTGTTTCCAAGGGACTTAGGCCTTGGCTCTTCCCCGTGGTGTCTGAGTTCATCATGGGCACAGATATTCTGCAAGGATTCTCTAGCCTCTAAAACAAGGAACACTTTGAGGCCAGAAGCTCCCTGTAAGAGCAGCTGTGGACTTCTTCTCTTCCCTCTGGCAACTCTGCTCTTGTCAGTCACGTCTTTTACTGCCAAAGTCCTGGAAGTGGCACCGGGAAGTCCGTCCTGTCTGTGCCACTTCCTCCTGCACACGGGGAACCCACCTTCTTTGGCTAAATGTCCTACCATGGGTCTTTGCCAGGTGCTTGAGCGTGAAGATGAGGTGATTTATTCCCCTTGCTCGTGGCCAGTGCTTGGAGCCACGAGCTCTGGTCTTTAAATATGGACCAAGCACGGACCACATACTTTAAATATACTTTAAATATGGACTTTGTACAGCATCCTGAAGGCTGCATGCCCACAAACAAGCACAGAGCAGCTGCTCTCCAGGGCTCTAAAAAATACAGTACTCGACAGCGTTAGTGCAAGACAGCTTTTGTTCAGGCTGCTCCAGCAGCCGCAGCACAGATGCAGACACAAGGTGTTAACACGGATGAGCACTTAACACACTTCAGCGAGCTCTCTCCACAGAGATGCTCCGAGGAGCCTCGCAAGGCACCTCAAAATACATCCTTTGCTCCTTTTAAGTATGTGTTTTATCCCTGCTGTGGCACAGCCTGCTCTCATCGGCGTGCAGGAAGTGTAGATCCTGTTGGAGGACGCGAGAGGGAAAAAAAGAGGAAAAAAGAAAAGGGGGTGGGGGAAGACAGGTAAAGGTACCATTTGGTGCAGGAAAATCCTTTGGGATTATTTCATCTATCATGAAAAAAAAAGAAAAAGGACCTTTTGGAAACTGTTTGGCCCAGCGCCATCCAGTGACCACACGAAAAACTGCACAATCCCAAACCAGCCCTGCACGACACACAGGAGCCGGGCCTGATGTCTTCCATATCACACCAGAACAGAAGCCCTAAAAAACCCGTTCCCCTCAGAGGAGCATCACTGGACATTGAAGAGGAGTTCCTCGATCTTCCTTGCACCAGCAGCATCCAGTGTCCACGCTGGCGCAAGGAACTCGAGAGCGACGGAGGGAGAAGCCCTAAAATCTGCCTGGAGCAGGTCCATAACAGAGCCCTCACAGCAGGCGGGCAAAGACAACCTGTCTGCAGAGGTGTCACCTAAACCCTGCTTGCATAAACCCTACTTGGTGTCACAGACCTGCAGATCACAGACCATAAACCAACTATCAAAACTACACTCCCATGACACGCACGGTGGAGGAACTTGCCCTCCAGAGGCAGGTACCTTGTGCAGTCAAACTCCTCTGTCCTGCACAGAAACCAGTTACACCCCAGGGAGGCCCATCAGGACAGGAGTAAGTGACTCCAGGCTGAGACCAGGAATGTTTCTATGGGAAAAGAGGGCTGACAAGCAGGAAGGGGGCGCCCAGCTGCAGCGTGTCTAGCAAACCTGGAGCAGCGAAGAACCCAGCAGAACTTACAGTCCAGAGTTTTCTTCTCCTCCGCGGTGAAGAGGACGGCGCGGCCGGGCTTCTCCGGGTGAGGCATCGGGTACCCATTCTCCTTCAGCTGCTCCTCAGTCATGAGATACTCCTTGAGGCGCCGGTACAAGGCGGCCCCTGCAGACACCAAAGGCAGCGCTGAAGCCACAAGGCAGAAGCGGGGAGCGATTCCCCCAGCACGTTCTGCTTTATGAAGCCTTCTGGAGCAACCACCGCCATCCTGAACTTGCTTTCCCTGCCTCTGCTCAGTATTGACAAGGGAGGTGGCTGCTGGGGCAATGTTTTTCATATCTGGTCACTGGTGTAGCAGCTTTTAAAGCCTTCAACCAGCAGCATTTAGCATATCTAGAAAAGCCAGCTGAGATAGAATTCCTCCAAAGGATCCATTTTCAGGCCTTTCTTTAACAAATACGAGACATTTCCTACTTTTCAACGTTTTAACTGTTCAGTTGTAGCAGCCCAAAGAATAGTTCTGCAAGGCCACCTGCAGCTAGCCAAAAATCTCATTACCAGGTGCCTTTTCCTGCTGTTGATTTCAGGCAGTTCATTTCCTTCCACAGCATAATTATAATTTCCTACACCCTGTTCAATATCCCCGCTCCAGCCCTTACGTTAAGCCCCTCCAATATTGCTGTGTACCCTTTGATGTTGCTTAGCTGAGCTCGACGGGCTCTTTTAAGCCTTCTTCACATCAATTCTCTCTGCTCTGCAGCAGCCCTGTCTCTTCTGATCTCCCCTACAATTTGCCTGCATCTCTCAGCAACCCAAACACTCCTAACCGATTCGAGCCAACGTGGATAGCGCTTGTGGCACAATCCTTTGGCTACGATATGACCTTGCTGTGACATTCCTAAGTGGGAAATGGAACCTCGCAGAATGGATGGAGAGAGCAGTAAATTTGCCTTTAATCTCACGGGCGTAATGCAAAGCACCCCTCTAGGGCAGGAAAGCTAAAGCAAAATCCATGCAAAAGAAAAGAGTCCAAAAGTCAGCAATGTCCGAAACACAAGAGGTGGTTCTGATGTAGCTGATGCTACATCAAAGCTACACTGACTACTTCAAGGATCTCTCAGCCCAAAGTGGGGAGAAAAAGGCACTAATCAGAGCAGCATATCACCAAATCGAGCCAGTCTGCAGCACCACGCTGCGGTTAAGCGAGAACTCGTATCACTGGCCCAAACACTAATAAACTTGGTGTGTCAGTGAGAAGCTGCCCTCCCTGCTCACAGTGTTACACCTCCAGCTGTAGCTTGCACATTGTAGCATCACAGGAACGAGGTCTTACCCGTTAAATCCTCTGCTCTCAGGCTTCCCGAGCGGTTCAGAGTGAAGCTCGTCTTGGCCGCAAGCTTCCCTCCCAGCACAGCTTCATGGGACACCACCTTCTTGTTACTCGTCTCTGCAACGGGAAGAAGGGGGATGCAAAATGGGACAGAGATCAGGGGCAATCCTGAAAGAGTAGGAGACATCCGACCTCAAGTTTGGGGGGCTGAGCAGGGGCAAAAGGAGGGCTACATTGATCCTCCGGAATTCCTGGTACCTGTCACACAGTGGTGGTCTGTTCCTAGTGTATTTATTCCTGTGTTATGGACAGGTTACTCTTTGCACTGTCAACCTAGAGCACGTTTTCTAAGAGCAGACAGGGACATTTTCACAGGTCCCTAGGACACTGCTGTAGCTCTGCCCGCTCACTCCACGTGCTGAGCAACCCTCCTGAGAATGCAAAGGGAGGGCTGAGCACTGAGCAACTCGACTCAGTCACGAGCAAAGTGAAATGAGGGGCTGCGGGGCCGCATGGTGAGATCCCCTCGCCCGCTCCATCCCTGTGGACCAGGCTCCTACGATGGATCTTTCAACTTCCTTTCCAAAGGCTTCGGAGCCCCGGAATATGCTCCACACATCAGATAATGGCAGGCAGGTGCTTTTTACTAATCATTAACTGGCAGCCCTCTCCTAAAGGCCGGCCTCCCAAGTTCAGCCGCTCTGACTAATGGCCATGAAGGTAATGAAGACAGAGGGGAGAAAAGGGAAGAGACCAGGAGAGGGGAAAAAAAAAAATCACAAGAACAGCACAAATTGATTGTTTAATGTACCCTCTCGAGAGCCAATAATGAAATGTCTTAACCCTCTTCGTTTCTCTCTTGAAGCTTAATGTGTGTAACAGATTTCTGCGGTGATGGACGAGTCTATCACTTTGAAGGCATCATGTGAAAGTTACTCCATTAGCGGGGCTTTTCATTTTAAAGAACTTGTGCTAAAAAAAAATCCATGTGGCATTATCTCCATTTAGGTTCAGACAGCCAACAAAGCATTGCAGGACTTGCCTCTTGAAGGCCCATTAAAGCTTGCCAGGCTATAAAAAGCTAACTGGAGTTGTTTAGCTTTCAGCATAATGCTTCTGAGAAATGGCTCGGTCTTTTCAACAAGTTTCTCTCCGCAGCTCCTAATTCAAGCAGGGCTCCAATTATTAAGCCACAGATGTGGTACGTACTGTTCGCGCTGGACGGGGAGTTGGGCACGAGGCTCCTGAGCTTCTTCAGGGTGTTCACCGCCACGTTCAGGTAGATGTTCCGGCTTGTGCTACGTTCATAAGCCACCTTCTCTTCGGACAGAGCCTGCAAGCAACACAATTCATTAGTGCATCCTCTCCTTGCATTAGTGCTTTGGGGAATAAGCAGGAATAAGGCACAAAGATATACTGGGTTTGGGGCCTGCTTAGGCAAGTCAGAGAGAGGAAAAAAGAATATAATAAACTAAGGGCATAAAGAAGCGTTTTCACGTGAAACTTTTCCCTAACAGATTAAAAAAAAGGAGCTCTGGAGCCCCCTGCAAAAGGCTGCTCTCCCCACTCCATTGGTAGCACGAGGCAAAAGTCTGAGCTGGACAAGAAAAAGGAAGTTTTCCTGAGAGAAATGAGGGCAAACAGCCACTCCCTGGGTGCAACAGGAACATTCCCCAGGGACTGTCAAAGAGGGAAGCACAAAAGAAATCTCCCCAGAATCTGCTTTGCCGATACAACCTGCCATGGCCAAAACGGCCAACTCTGCTTTTAGAAATCCTGCTGTACTATCCCCTACTGCCAGAAGGCTCCTTAAAAGCCCAGAAACAAGTTTTACTGATTACATCCAACTCACATATTTATATCTATTTTATAGTAAACATCCCGACCAGAATTATTTAATGTCTGTCTCCTCTATGAAAATACATGCGAACAGCTGAGTTTTCTGCTTGCACCACACATTCAAAATGTTTCAGTCCTCATAGAGGATATTATTCTTTACTCCACACTTTATTGCCAAGCGAGCACGGGTGTACCAACCTTGTCAAATGCTTCCTGCGAGGAGGAGCAGAACTTGAGGCACTCGTCAATGAAGAGATTGAGATACCTCTGACGGATGTTTGTCGGGACTTTAGCACCAAATTCTGTGGGGATAACCGGCCTCTGTAAAGTGGTGCTCTAGGGGAGACAGAAAGAGATTATTTGGGATTATTACTTGGAGAAGTATGTCGCTTCGAGACCGTCACACGTCCTAGTATGTTATTAATAGTGGCATGACTTCCCTTCTAAAAATTCTTTGCTAAGCTAAACAAAGTGCATCATCTCCAGCCTCAAAAACACACCTCAAACTTTTGTGCCACCTTCAGTATTCTAATTACTTCCAAAACATCCAAGTTTTATTATATAACTCATGGCTAATTAGTGCCAGTGGCGTTAGTCACAACACCACATTTACAAACAGCCCAGCCCCGATAAAGAAAGGGTGAAGACGAGCAAGGTGCCAACCACCACACAGTTAATCCGAGACAGGAACCCAGGGGAAACCAGGACCCTTTCAGTGGGATTCCTGTAACTCCACTGCCTTGCTTGCCTTTTTTATGCCAGTCATGATGCTCCTGAAAGGATTTTTACCCTTACATTGATAGACACATTCTTTTAAGCAATTATTGATGTGGAAGAACTGCACGTTGGGCTGAGTTACAAGCTACTATTGCAGTCCTCCATTTAGCACCGATTTATCTCCCACAATTTGCCCCGCCGCTCAAAGGGAAAGGAGATTTCTTTGCTGAGGAACTAGCTGTAAAAGACCCCAAAAGGAGGGCAGCCATTCCAAAGAAAAGGGTTTTCTCCCCCCAGATATCAACTGCAGCATGAAGTTAAAGTGAGCACATTTTAACTCGGTGGATTTAATGGGGAGGACATTAATCCTGCCATTCCATTCAAGCAGGAGAAACAGCTACAAAGTGGGCCAGACAGCACAGACAAACAATCAAAATAAAAATGGGAGATCAATATTCAGCCAGATAAGAGCTGCATTTAAATATTTCTACCTTTTTAAGCTACTACCCCTCATTCTTTTTTATGCAGCGCTATCTAGGAAAACCACAGGACGAGAGAAACCCACTTGATCAATGTAATCAAACCTCCGTGTTGGGAGCAGCGACGCGGTTGAACAAACCACCCTTCCCGGGGAACGAGCAGAAAGAGGCTCGTGCAGGGATAGGTTTTCCTTTACCTGCAAGGAGGGGACATGCGCTATCCTTTTGGGCACGATGGTGCTCGTGGTCTTGGAGGCCATCCCAGCTAAGGTGCAGGCCTTCAGAGACAGGGCGGGTGCCTCAGAGTCCCCGGGAGGGGTGACATTCTTGGCAGGAACAGTCTTCTTAGCACCCGCAGGGCCTGCAAGGAACAGGAACCCACTGAAGCAGAAATGCTCTCCCAGAGCTGATCCTAATGTGAAAGCCCCATGCTGCAAGCTGGGGTTTTGGACTGGGAGCTACTCAACTCCCTCGAGGGACAGGAAGTGGGTGACTTGGCCCTCCTGCAGGACAGGATAAGGGACCCCCCTGCTAGGAAACAGGGGCTGTTTTCCTTTGTTGCAGCTCTTTTGGGTTTGGGATAACTGGGTGATAATTCTTGCTACAAGGCCCTAGCTGCCCATCCTGCCAGCTCTGATGGGGATAAATTGGTGCCTGCCCTCTGCCCGTGACACCTCCTCAAAGGTCTGAATGGAAGAGCAAACGAGGAGCCAACGCTCTTCTAAAGGAAGAAAGAGGGAAAGAAGGGAGCGAGCCAAGGGAGGCTGCCTGAGACCCACCCTCCTACACTCCCAAAGGGAACAGGGTTGTACTTCTAGTCTGTTCCTTTTCAGAAACTGATGGGATTTCCCAGGCCTGGGGGAAGGAGCTGGGCTTCCAACCCCCAGCCACAACATCCCCAGATAGCTTTGCATCTGAACTAAAGCAAAATTCAAGCACAGGTCAAAGACTTTCTAACAGAGACGGGGGATGGCGCAGCGGGTAGAAGCGACGCGGGCGCCTTACTCTGCTTGGCGGCGGCGGCGAGGGCTGCGTTGGGCACGTGAGCAATCCTCTTCTTTTCTCCTGGCAAAGAAAGAGAGGCCTTTTGAACGGCCACAGCCAGCTGTGCCGCCTGCTGCTGAGCCAGCTGGATCCTCTGGTAACAGACCTCCTGCGCCGTGGGCGGACGGTACGGCCGGACTACGGGCTTGCTGGGGAGCTCGGCCTGCACAGACACAAAGCGTTCGAGAGGCACCGCGGCCGCCCGCTCGGGCCCGCGCCTGCCATTCCCCGGGAAAAGGCCCCTTCCCTTTGCTCCGGTAGGGACCGCGGGCTTGGCAAGAGCGGATCCCAACCGTCTTCCGGGATAAAGCGCTCGGAGGGGCTGCCCCCAAAGCAGCGGTGTTACATGTTCATCCCTCGACACGCCAGGATCTTCCCAAATCGAGGGGCTGCCCCCAAAGCAGCAATATTAAATGTTCACCCCTCGACACGCCGGGATCTTCCCAAATCGAGGGGCTGCCCTCAAAGCAGCGGTGTTGATCATTCACCCCCAACACACCGGGATCTTCCCAAGTCGAGGGCTGCATTTGAGCCGCGATGGTTGATGGCCTGGGGTCACCATCAACACAGGCAGCCACCCCCCAGCTCCACCAAGACCTTGGGCTCCTCCAGCACCTTGGAGGAATCTGCCCCCTAATTCCGCTGCGCGCATCTCTGGTTTATAAGGCAATGAAATAAAGAGAGGATCTGTTCCCCCTTCGGCCAGGCTACGCGATGCAGAGTTGAAGAGATGGCCTCTGCTCTCTCTTCATCAATGTCTTTCTCACGCTTAAGAGCCTGGGCAATCTATCCTCATGTTAAAGCAGCTGCCCACCTCTCAGCAGCCTCGTTTCCCTGCTCTCTGGCTTTTATATCTATTTAAAGGCCTCCAATGCAGGTATTTATGGGATTAAAGCACAGCCATGATAGAAATTGAGCTCTGAATTTTAACCAGGCTCTGCCCCTGCCTCCCTGCGGGAGCTTTCACTGCTTCAGCCGTAACCAGCACAACAAGCTACAAACGCAGCCTCTTTGACGGCCACATTCAGGTTACAGGAAAGGTGCCAGAAACGACGTCAGCAAACAGAAGTTTTCTAAGAGTAGAAGCATAAAAGCAGAGCTGTAGCAGCACGGGACCCCCCAGCACACACCACTTAACGTCCTTTGAGACCTCAGCAACGGCCCTTTCTTCCTGAAACGCCTTCACCTTCCTTGCACAACTTGCCCGGCCCCTTTGCAACACGTTCGAGGCTGCAAATTGGGGCTAAGCTGTCGCCTCCTGCATTCCTGCTCTCTGACGCCGACACCTCCTGGAAGCCCAGGCAGCACAGCCAACCCTTCCACGCTAATTACAGGCTTCCAAGTGGGGCAGGACATTCATTTGGTGCCTCACCTTCCAGCCAGCCCCCTATTCCTCCGTAAAAAACGAGCTAAAATGCAGCTCCCTTCCCCTCTAGTTGTTCAGGTCCTGAGTTACAAAACACAGGGAAGATGGAGCAAATACCCAGCTTGGAGGTACGTGGCAAAGCACAAGTCTCGGCTCTGCTTGCAGAAGCAGCAGCTCTGGCCTTCCGACACCTCTGGAACTGACTCCAGAGGAGGCGGCGGAGCCGAGGCGGGATTATCTGGGAGAGGGATTGCCCGGGAGCGGTGCAGGCAGTGCTGCTGTTTGCCCCTGCAACCACTGCACTGGGGCCCGCGTCTTTGGAAAGCATTTAGGAGCGGCTGTCACACTGAGAAAACGTATGTAAAGATTTGCACGTGTCTGAAAGGCACCTACGTGCAATAAATATTTGAGTTAATGAATTTCCAAGCCATTTGCTGCAGTCTCTTATCGCTTTGCGAGAAAGGGTCCTTATCGGAACACACAAACTGGCCGAAGAGATGCAGTTAAATAAAATGCCACGATTGACCTCGAGGCTTCCAATTATTAAAAGCAAAGAGACCTTTTCTAGGTAGAGAGGGAAAGAAGAACAAATCATTTGGGCGACCCAGCTCAAATCAGTGTTTAAGGCTCCACAGTTACC
The DNA here is from genome assembly GCA_013398315.1 of Nothoprocta pentlandii. Lineage (NCBI taxonomy): Eukaryota > Metazoa > Chordata > Aves > Tinamiformes > Tinamidae > Nothoprocta > Nothoprocta pentlandii. The sequence goes on from VZSG01001377.1 coordinate 55,439, forward strand.
CTGCTGGAGCCTAAACCCAACTAATCTGTGCTCAGCACCTGGTAGGAAACACGTCAGTGAAAACCTGCATTAAAATCTCAGGGGGAAACAGGAGGAAAAATAAAATGAACAGAATGTCTTCAAGGCCTTTTTTATGATTCTCTTTGTGAAAAGAGGTTTCATAAGCGTGGAAAGGAAAGCATCAAACAGGAGACTACTGGTTGAGCAGATGTAAACATGATAGAGGATGTAAAATTCTGACAAAATTACTACATCAAGCTTGTAGTTTCACAAAAAAAAAAATCAGAGAGACGCTACCTTGTATACAGATAAAAGTTATTTAAGAGACATAATGAAGTTATACTGCAGAAAAATGAGCACCCCAAGCTGCTCTAGTGAGTTTCAAGGTACAGAATCCATTTCCTCTTCCACAATTTCTCCCTGCTTTTAGGAAGGTTTATTACAGTTTTGTTGCCAATTGTAATGGATGTTTTTTAAGAAAGCAGAAGGGGAAAGAAATGGGGCATAAAAGGATTCCAGCACAAGAGGTTCCCACTTTACGGCTGAGCCTGGGACAGCACCACTTCCCAGGGCTGTAAAAGGACAGAAAATGCTAAGTTCAGACAAACCAAAATTTTGCTCCTGAGAGCTGCACTTACATTTCCTTGCTTGACAAGATGAGAGATCCTTCTTTTCTGGCCGGGAAATAGAGTAGTCAAAGTATCTTCTGTTTTGTCTTCACTTCCTTCCTCCCTGGATAGCTGGAAAACAAACAAACCAGGTTCCAAAACTGAATAGCCTTGAGGATCCCTTTTCCAGGAGGAGGTTGAAGAGTCTCCCTTGGAGATAACAACAAGTCAGCAAGTCCTTGCAGGTGAGGACAAGCCTTGATCAGCTGCTAAACGACTGCAACAAAACTTGTTTGGAGCCCCAAACCCACCACTGAATAGAAGCAATGTTGTTCCCACCCAAGCAGCCTTTCGGTGAGCTATAAGCTAAACAGTTTGGGCATGATTCATTATACTGCCCCAACTACCAGGAAAAACTTGAATGCCCTTCCCCTGCCAACCACCTCCACACATACACACATCCCTCACCCTGGTGCCACTCTTAAGAGGCCTTCTGGTTCGGGTTGGAACCTGGGGGTCTCATTTCTGTCTCCTGCTTAACATGATTTCAGACCCTGCAGTCTCGCCTGGCACCAAGCCCTACTCCACATTTAGGAAAACACTTCCCTGCAGTTTCACCCACAGCCAAACCTGCAGGAAGGCTGCGCTGACAAAGGCCCAGGCAATGGGGTTGGCCAGGAGGCCAGCAGGAGGCAAGAGCATCTCTGTAGCTCCAGCCACTTCTGAGCTATCGGCACAGACTTGCTGCCAGAGGGGCGAAAAGAGCTTTAAAATATTCCTTGAATTTTTTCAATTCCTTGAATTCTTCAGTCACACCAGACACCCTCTACACGTTCCTTTTCCCAAGCTCTACCTGCTCTCCTGTCAATCCAGCTTTCAGTTTTCCACCACAGCCACCAGCAAAGCCGTGAATGGGGGCAAGACGGAGCATCCTGAAGAAGCTGGAACCAGAGCCGGGCTTTGGGCTGAGCTCAGGCTCCGCTCAGGGAGTGTGTTTGCCAGCACAGTCATCCCCGCACGCGTGTCCAACGAGCACCTCGCCCTGTGACTCACCAGCTCTCGAGGAACTTGATGAGTCAGTTAATTCAATCGCATTCCTCAGGTACTCTCCGAACTGCCCTTCCAGGTGAGGTCTCGTGGGGTCCCTACCTTTCCTCCAGACTAGCACACTGGATCAGACCGCACGAACCGCAGCTATACAAGGAAAAATAAACGCAGGGAGTGACTCCATCCTCCAGAAAAGCAGAGGGCACGGAGGTAACTATGTACAGGTATCCACCTCTCAAAGGATTTCTCCACTGCAGTGCCCGTTCTGCCTCTTCCCAGAACGGGGAAATGACGTTTTCAAGCGGGAGGACCAGGAAATGCACGAGCAGAGGCTGCAGGAACCGCGTGTGGCTGCGGACAGCCCTGCACGTGCCAGCAAAAACCAAGCAGTGCTTGACAGCCCAGAAGAAAACCACTGCACTAGTAACTGCTTCACAGAGTTCCTCCTACCGAGAAGTTTCAGCTCACTCTAAGATTAAACACCTTAACTCGCTGGCAAGACAGACCCTTCAGAGCAGCCCCGTGTCGTTAGAGCAACGTTAGCAGCCCGACTGTTCAAACCTGCAGATCCAGAGGCTCTTTTGCAAGGTGGGCTCTGCTTCCCAGGCCGCGCATCCCGGCTACTCCACGGACGGATTGCAGCCACCAGAAGGGTTTTGTCCACGGCCACTGCAAACCTCACAAACCCCTCAACATTTCTGATGCTGCTTTTAGAGAGAATGAAATCCCCCGCGTGATCCCACCAGAAGAAATTGGTTCTCACCCGTTCATGGTGCCCTCATCCTGCCTCTCCTCCACAGTGATAACCCCCAAGGGATTTTAGTTCTGGGTGAAGGGGTCTAACCTGGACCTGAATGGAGGTCCTGGTGGGACCTCTGCTCTGTGAGGGGCAGCAGGGCTGTTACTGCAGCAAACAGGAGAGGCTGCTCATCCAGAGGGCAGTTCAGAGCAGCAAAACTCAACTCTCACCTGCCCTTAAGGGTGCTTTTCTCCATCAATACAAGGAGCCTCCTGAGGGAAACGTCCCCTCTGTTTATAATTTATCTCTACCATTAGTGGTGCTCAGCACATGGTCCTGCTTCCATCTGCTACCAACCTTCCTAACTTAGGTTGCAACAAGGAGGCACCACCTTCCGTAAGCCCAGAAGAGACAGAAAGACCCTCAAAATAACCTCTGCAGCAATCCAGGCAACCATGGTTCTTAAACCAGATGGAGACAGAAGTAACCGATAATCCCGAAAGGCCAAGGCCACCCACACCCAAGAGCACCTTGCAACTGGTGGCAGGAGATGACAGTTTATGGCAGCTTCTGAGTCCACCAAGTAGAAAACAGAAATAACTGACTTCTCTACCCCGTTGCCGGACTATTCGGTACTAACGCACTGGTGACATGGGTGGAATTCCTCCAAGACACCAAGTCTTCCTCTGGAGACTTCTCTCAATTAGTTGAAATAAGCAACACCACTAAACTAGACCAGGATCCTTTCAGCACTTAACTCTGAGAGAAACAACGAGCAGAGCAAACACTACCTGCTTCTTCAGCCTTCCCTTGTCCTCAGTTTTCACATCCGTGGATTCATTAAAAATCCTGAGACACTCTTCCATTGGATCCGACTCAAAGTCCAAGTCCTTCTCAAGCATGGAATAGTCAATGTCATCAGACGTGGAGGAAGAGGAGGATGACTTGGACAACCTGGAGCGCTTCACACTCGTTGCTTCTTCATTTTCACTCTGAGAGTCCGAACAACAGTCGTCACCATCCGAGTCCGAGCTCATGTCAAGCAGCGTGGACGGCAAAGGTTGGCCTTTGTCATCGTCATCCCCACTCTCGTCCCCAAAGAGGTCAACGTGGCTCAAACTCCGCTGCTTTCGATCCTTCTTTGGATCCCCTTTTTCTTTAGAATGGGCCTTGTCCTTCTTCCGTTCCGGTGCTGCAGCTTTGGTCCCTGTGTCCTTGTTTTTCCGACCAGAGGTTTCTTTGCCATTTTTCAAGTCCGCTGTTTTCACTCTGGAGTCCTTCTTGCTGCTCCCCAGCTTCTCTGTGCTAGAGCCTTTGACGACGCTCTCGTTCTTGCTCTTCCCCGAGCTGCTGCTGGGGGACTTGGATTTTTCTTTCTTAAGCCCATCCACTTTTTCTGATTTTTGCTTTTCAGGTTTTTTTAAATTCCCATCAGTTTTGACTTTGCTACTTTTCTCTTTACAGTTTTTCTCCTCATTTTTTATTTTTACCTTTTCTTCTTTTTTGCCCACTTTGTCTTTTTCTGTATTTTTACTTTTCTCTTTCTTACCAGCCTCATTGAGGCTAGACGTTTTACTAAGATCCGATTTCTTCTTTTTTGTTTTGTCTTTCGAGTCTTTGTTTTTATCTTCAATATCCTGGCCATTCTTGCTAGAACCCAATTTTGCTGCTTTTCCACTCTTTTCCAACACATTTTTGGCCAGATTTTTCTGCGAACTTGGAAAGTCTTCCATGTCAAATTGCACCGTCATTTCTCGGGAAGCCGAGTCGTCCGCTTTGGTGCTCCGCTCTTTGTTGGACACCCCATCGTTTGATTCACTTTCAGAACCAGCTTTTGATTGTGAACTAACAGAAGTCGGCTTATATTCCGCATCGGCCTCGTCTTCAGAGGAGGAGAACCTGGCACACACGTCGTAGTCATCAAGATCCTCGCAGAGCTTCTTTGGCGAAGGAGAGTAGCAGCCCTCGTAACTCAGCACCCTACTCCTCTTGGAGCCCTTGGGCTCCTTTGCGGTGCCTTTGCCCAAGAGCCTGGCTGAGTAATTCGAGAGCGGGTCGTATTCCAAGTCTGTGGAGGGTTTGGAGTCATCGATCACGTATTTCGTGTTAGTGACCGTGCAACTGTATTTTTTAGTCTGCGCCACAGCCTTGGGGACGTATTCCAACGCGCTACCCTTCGATCGGGAAGTATCCAAAGTGTATTTACTTGACTGGCTGGCAGCAGCTAGAGGAGTAGGGTTGTAGTCTGCGTTATTTAAGTTGTAGCTACCTGGATTATACTCTAAAGAGATAAAAGAATCAGATTCTATCACAGCAGCTGCCACGGGGCTTTGGGAAATAAGTGAAGAGGCCTCTGAAGCGGCGAATTCCTTTGTCGTTTCCAACAGCTCCTCGTACTTCTTCTGCTCTCTCTCTACTTCGTTTTTGACGGCCTCGATGGCCTTGTTGACCAGTTCCAGCTCCAGAATGCCGGGCGTCATGTCCGGAATGTCGGCCAGGGCACCATTCTCCACTTGTAGCGACGGCCTCGGAAGATCGGGATTATAGGGATCATAGCCGCGATCTGTAAAGGAGAAGGAAAATAAATTTATAAGCAGCAATTTGGGGGAGATTTTCTTTGGAGTATTTTTTGGGTTTTTTTTAAGGTCTATAAAATTTATAAATTTACAAATTTATAAAATTTACAATTTTATAAACTATTCTCCGATCTTAAAAGACTAAAGACCTATTGACAAAGTCCTTAGATTACTCAGGGCAAAGCTCTAGAGATGAAATATTCTTTGTGGCATCAAAGGACAATGACTGCATGAGCAGAGCCCCATCCAATCCCACCGCCTTCGGAGCAACTCCCACCGTCTGTTCCCGCATCCCACCCCTCTGCTCCCCCTGGCTGCTGCCTCCTCTGGTTTTGTTTCTGGCCTCCAGCCTTTGCCACCACAGCACGGAGGTTATTAAGCCTGACTAACCCTATTAAGCCGGACTAACCCTCCGTGCCTCGTGGCTGATGCTGTAGCCCCTCACCAGGCAGGTGAGCTCATCGGCGGGACCAGGGCACGTCTTTCTATAGCAATTAGGTGATCCCCACGGCACTAATGAGGGATATTCGGCGCTAACGAGGGGTATTCGCGGGGTATTAATGGAAGCTCTCGCAGGAATTCCCAACTGCCAACTGACTCAGGAATGAACTGTGTGGTTTATCCGGGCAGGTTCCTAAATGAGTAAGAGCTCTCCATTGCAGCAGGTCTCCTGAAGGGACGACAGCAATACAGAAAACACCCGCAAGGTGACAGGCTGCAGAAGGCAGCTTTTGCCTTCAAACACAACATGGGCATCTAGAATTTCGCACGGATCTCGTTAGAAGGGTGGCAAGTCCTGCTCTTTGCTCAGGGATAAATAGGAGGTGGTTAATAAAAAACTCTGAGAATGCCCAGTCTGGACCCAAACCCATCTCGGACAGAGAGCAGTGAAACAAGACAAATTGTGTCACCTCCATAGACCAAAGCAAGATTGTTTTGCAGGCTTCAAGATACAGGAAAAGTAAAGCACAAGCTGAGCACTGGCTTCAGGGACCTAACAAGGAAATGGGCCCTGGGAAATGGCTCTGCATTTGCAGATGAGAATAACAATCCCAAGAGAACTGCATCTATACTGTACCAATAAAGCTGCCAGCTTAAAAAAACAAAAAGTTTGTAGCTATTACTGTTCTGATGCAAAAAGAATAAAGTGCCTAGAGCAGCATTTCCAGGCAAGTGGTGTGATAGTCTGCCAATCATTTAAAATAAAAAATAACCTGCAGATTTTCTCCATGAAAGATGCCTGTCTAAGTGGCTCCACTCTCCTCATCAGGCCTGTTCCCTTTGGCCATGACGCATTTGCGGACAATGCAGTGCAAATACAAGCTGGAGATTCCACATACAGAAATCTATATAAATATACACACACGCGTGTGTGTAAATATATATTTTATATCTACCCACAGATCACCCAAGTCAGAAATTAAATAAGCTGCTTGAAATGAGGCCACCTATTTAGTCGCCTAATTAAACCCGAGCTGGTCGCACACGAACACGGCTTGAAACAACCTGGATTCAAAGGAGCCTCCATCAACTTCTTGCATTTATTGCTCTCCTTTTTAAGCATTAACACAAAAACCTGCACTGTAAAGAACGACCACTTCATAGCAAAGTGAATTATGTTGTTTCTGCTATAGAAAGTGTCTACAGTATTTCTGCAGGAGCAAAATGAGTGATATAATTCCTTCCAATGGATGTAAAACTGAGATTCCAGCCCCTCCTTTGAGGATCACCGGATAATGAGATTTGAGACACTCCTTATAGGACTGGCAACAGGACTGGTGGCATTTTAAAGAGGGTCTCCACTGCAATTTTAATAAATTTAAATTGTGCGCCATAGGAATTGCATGTTAGAAATGTAAAATGGTCCTCCCAAGAGGTAAAAAGGTGAAGTTAAACATGAACACTATAAAAATTACATTACTAGGAATTCACATGGGGCCACAAGAACAATATTAACCTACAACTACCTTAGCAGCTATCAGTGCTGTCCAAAACGAACCCCACTCAGAGCCGCTTCAGCAAAAAGGATGGGGAAGCGAAAAACAGGCTTCTCCAGAAAACCCACGCTGATTTTCGTTTTCCTGGTCATAGTTATGTGCGTTTGGGAATATGAGGCCTCAGCTCTAAGGTGGAGCTGCTTTATTAAAGGCTTCCCCAAGCGAGAGGCTCCGCGCTGCACACCGGTCCGTCCAGTTTCGGCTGCAATAGCCAGCGAACACAGGCCGACCTCCAAGGAAAACGGGGAGGCCTTTGCTACAAATTCACCTGTTGAGTATTAAAACTCATTTTACAGTGAATCATTCTATTAAAAATACATGTTTTTTTCCAAGTAGCCTAACAGAGCACATCGTTGAGAAGCTTTTATGAACATCGGCCTCTCCAAACCTGCAGATTTTGGAAGAGTCGTCAGGTTTTTGCCCGCAGGCAGGGCAAGGGGGGCAACCGTCTTGCTTGCAGGTACCGTGAGAGCTGCTGAGCCCCAGCAGCTGCTGCTAAGGAAAAGGGAGACAAAAATTAGAAGCAGGCAAAGGGGTGACAATTCCAGGCTCAAAATACCAAGGTTTGCCGGCCAAACGGCAGAAAAGCCAGCAAAAAAAGTGCTGAAAAATGACAAAAATGACCAGGGTTCTCCAAATTCACCTGTTTTCCCGAGTCAGTGGAGCTGGCAACAAAAGGTACATTGAGCAGGAGGGCAAAAGGGGGAAAGCAGAAGCTGTCAGGAGAGCTCTGGAAAAAAAAAAAGTCATTTTTTTCATGTGGTCGGAATGGCTCTGTTAGCTTAACAGCTTGCTCGTGTTTGCAGTGTCAGTACTTAGCAAACGGACTATTTTAAGCTTCTCATTTAATATTTCACAGAAGAGATAGTGGTTTCTCAAGGACAAAATGTTTCAAAAAGAGACATGAAGGAAAAAAAAGGTTGCAAGATGAATGTTGCTGTTTGTCAATATTCAACAGCGCGAAAGAAATGGCAGCTTCGGGCTCAGCTCTCACTTGCAGGACCCAAGGCAGATTTCTATAATATCCAACCACTCAAAAATATGGGACTTAAAAATATGGTATTTTGACTAATTATCCAGTGTAAATGAGTTAGGGGGGCATGCAAGAGATGCCAAGAGAAATGTTTCTTCCACTTGAGGCATAAGCCTGATGATTTTGTGCTCCTTTCTAAATATTAATATATATTTTTTTAATTTTAATAATTAAGATATAGGTAACCTTGTGCTAAAGAACAGAAGGGCAGGTTGGGGGGAGAGACGTTTCAGTGGCTCTAAGGGGAGCTGAGCTCCCCCGTGCACTTTATTCTGTGCAGTTTTCACTCCTTTAAGGGTGTCGGATGCATCAGAGCGCAGCAGGAGCCAGCACAGCCGCTTCCTTTGTGGAAAAAGAAAGAAGGAAGCAAAGAAAAGAACAGAAAGTCTGATATTGGTCAGGGTGAGCGTCGCAGTGCGGGATGTTGACACCTGCGGCGATGAACCTGCTCCGACCCTGGCTGCGGTTTGGCCAGATGCTGCCGGCCGGCGCTGCAGCTCCCGCCGGGAATGAGCCTCATTTTGGTGGAAACTGCTTGGAAAAAGCCTGGAAAGCAGCTCAAAACTCAGCTTTTCCGGGAGGAGCAATGCACTCCACTTCCACTCTAAAGGAACGCAAGGATGCGAGAACTAAAGCGAGCTTCAGAAGGGCCATCCGCACCTCTCTGCTGCAGGGGGCAAGCGGCGGAATCGGCGGCAAATCCAACATTTCCCAAAGGGGGGGAACAAAGTGCCCTGCAGGATTTCTTCCGTAATCTAGGAAACAATGTGGAGATCAAACAGCTGGCATATTTAGCAGGAGAGGAAGGAAAGGCTGGTGCCCAAAATACCCCACTAGTGTCCGGGCTGAGAGCCTTTCGTGGCACCCGAGCTGGAAACCACCTTGACACGGAAAAACTCCGGACACATGGAGGTGGATAGAGAGCATGGAGTGTCCTTGGAGCTCCCCCCATTCCCTCTCTCATTTGAACTTTCCAGATGTTTCTCAGTCAACCAGGAAAGCTGAAATCATGGCTGGAAAAACTAACGATCACAATGAGACCTCTATGAAAACAGCGCATTTTCACATCGCTTGCACAAGCACCAGGTGAAAATAAGGATCTATTTCAAAACTCACCAAGTATTTTCAAGACAACAGAATAAAAAATAAATTCTTAGCAGTATTCTGCTGTCGCCCTTTCTTCCCATCTACTTCTGACTGGAAATTTTACTTTTTCCCGCGTGGCCGCAGGGTGTAATTCTAGTCGCGAGGCCCCGTCGCTCTGCAGCCGCGTGGCAGCCTCTGCCTGGCTGCTCAAGATAACTTATCCCCTCAGCACCTGCCTCGTTTCTGCAGCTCTTTACAGTAGGAGGTTTCTATTTAAAAGAAAAAAAAAAAAAAAAGGAAAGAAAAAAAGCCAAGATTTCAACAAAGTTATAACTGGACCCTTCGAAAACCGAAATCAGATAATAAAGAAAAGCCCCTTTCAAGCTACAGCGCATTGAAAACCTTCAGCTGCGGCGGATGAAGAACTAAAACCCGACCGTTGAAACTCCGCCTGGTTTTAGTTGAGCTTTAGCTCAGCTGGGCTCAGCAGGCCCCACGCGGCGGCTCTGGGACTCGGACACCTGCAGCTCCACGGAACAACCCAGCCCGCCCCAGGTTCTAGAGCAGATCCTCTTTCATAAAAAGACTTGATCCCAGAGAGATCAAAATCCTTAAGTCTAGACCCGCCAGGGCCAAATGCGCTTCGCTACGCCCCGGATTTCGCTCCCATTAAATGAACGGCTGCAATGCGGGCGCCCAAACCTGACACGGGCGCCCAAACCTGACACGGGCGCCCGAAGCGGCTGCCCGGGGGAGGTGGCGCGGCTCCGGAGGGCTCACCTGGGCTCCCGGGCTCCCGCGGGCTCCGCGCGGCCGCCAGGCACTGCAGGTACTTGTTCATGCCGCGCTCGGGCGCTGGCGCCGGCCGGGCCGTCCCGCTGCCGCTTTGGGGCCGCCCCACGAGCGGGGCAGGACCTACCCGGGCCAGGTCCCGCCTCGCTGGCGCCCGGTGCTGCCTCCCTTGGGGCTCCGCAGGGCGCTGGGATCTCTCCGGTAGGACCGAGCGGAGCCTGCGGGATGGGCCCGGCTGCTGGGAAAGTGCTTGGGAAATCCCGGGCTAGGGAATTTCCCTGCCCGCCGCATGGGAAGAGGGAAAAGTATCAGAGGAAGTGCTTAAATGCGAGGGAACATCAGTGCACAGAGGTGCCCGCCGGGCAGGGTGCCCACTGAAGTGCAAGAGGACGCAGCAGCACTGCTGCTCCCGTCGGAAAAATGGGAATACGGATTCACTCCCCCATCCCAAGGTAACCTACAGGCTGCCGGGGGGAACAAGCAACCTCCAACGGGCACCAGTGAGGGCTGCGGGGCACAAACCGAGCGGGAAGGTGCCCCCGGATGAGGAGGCAACAGGAGGAACGTTGCCCCTCGGCACCGTCCAACAAAACGGCCGCCTCGGGCTCAGCCCTCGCTGGCGAGGACCCCAGGCAAATGTCTGTAACACCCAACCGCTTAAAAATAACACTGAGACTTAAAACACGGGATTTTAACTAATTCTGCAGCGCCTGCAGAGCTGGGCAGGTTGGGGGTAAAACCCCTGGGGTGGGAAAACCTCCCCGCAGGCTCCGGGCCTTTAGGGGAATGGTTTCAAGGCCGGGCGCTGAGAGGCTCCGCTCGCCCGTCCCGGCGCTCCGGCGGGATAGGAGCAGGGGGGTCTCGCAGCTCCGGCCCGGCTCCGTCCTCCTGCCCCAGGCTCTCGGCGCCACCTCTCGGGCACCTCCTGACGCCGCCATCCAACAGCGGCAACGAATCCTGAGCGCTGCCTTTCCTTGGGATATCAATGAGAGGCGCATTGTGCTGCTTTTATGTTTTTGAGCACACTCAGAGCCTGGATTTGGGGCAGAGAAGGGGAAGAAAAGCGGAAGAGACAGGGAGGCCTGTTCGTCTGCTCAAGAGCCGCTGTGGGGACTGCAGGCCGCCCTTGCCGCCCTCTCATGCTGCAGCTTTTAAAGGCCCTTCACACACATCCAATAATCATTTTATCCTGCTCAGAAGCCAGTGGGTTTAGTTGTTCTGTAAAGGGGAAAAGCACTTTTAGCCAGGGCAGGATAGCAACGCACTCCGGCTCCCTGATCCAGCAACATTCCGCAGCCCACCCGGCCTTGGAGAGCGACGTACGGAAAACAGGGATCACCTGCACTACGGACACCCCGGCACTCGGCTCCCCACCGAGCCCACGGCCACGATGGGGCCAGGGGACGGAGAGGAGCCAAGAAGCAGCAGTGGAACCCAGTGCACCCCTGGGTCTCCCAGTGCACCGCTGGATCTCCCACCAACGCCTGGCAAAGACGCCGGCAGCAGCTCCTGAAAGCCGGAATCTGGCTGCAGCGTGAGGGCTGCACCCGCTATTATCAGCGGCTGAAGTCCTACCAAAAGTTTGGGGTCACCACTAGCCCACAACCGACCCTCGGGGGCAACATCGGCCTCCGATCTACCGTCTCAGCAGCCTCCTCCTTCAGACACGACCCTTTTCCACGGCCCCTTCTGCTGCTGCCAAAAAGCGGGGCCAGCATCGCAGCTCGTGCTGCTGATCCCACCTGCCTTGCAAAAAAGAAAAAAACTCAAGTTTTTCAAGCTTATATACGGAGCAACATAATTAAAGGGCTTCCAAACGCCTGGGGGCATTTCCACAAGGCTACTTATAAATAAATAAATGTGAAGAATGGACAAGCAGCTTCCCTTGCAGCTCCTGTGCAGACGGGTACCGTTCGCAAGCTAAACCCCTGCACCCTCTAGCGCAGGGCTCCCAAACGCCCCAACGTCCCTCCAAGCTGGGTGAGCGCCAGGAAGCCGCGGGAAAAGGCGGGAACACTCGCTCTGCACCTACAGGATGAAGTTGAGCTGTAACAGGACTCAAATATAACGGTAAAGGGACATTTTGCTCCTGCAGACACCAGGTATTTTGTATCAGGTCCCCAAAGCCCCTGGGGAGGACGGCGCTTTGCGGCACGTTCCTAACTCCTGCTTTTCTCCATGCAAATCTACATGGAAAGACACCGCTGGAGCGCAACCCTACGGCCGGGTGGAATTCCGAGCTGCTGTTGCCTTGGGAAAGGGCGGGATGGAGGCGGGAGCCGCAGGGGCAGCCCCAGTAGCGGCCCGAGCAGCGGGGCCAGTGCCACAAGGTGCCCAAGGCCAAATATGACGAATAAACCACCCGGAGCCCCCGGGATCATCCCCATGTCACGGGCATCATCCCCCCCATTGAATGCAGCTCTGCTCCATAAACAGCTCCTGCAGCAATGGGATTCAGAGCCACTACCAAGACCTGGACAGACTTTCCAGGCGCACAGGAGGTTTTAACCAAAGGTTTAAAGCCCAACCCCTTGGTTTTCCCCCCCCAAACCTGAAGTCATTCAAAAGCCAGACGCAGTCCTGGCTCTTCTCTTTAGCAGCTGTGCCGGGGGTTGACCAAAAGCTGCAAATCTAGCGCCAAAATGGAGGCCGTGCAGATACCTGAATTTAAGCTGGAAAAACGCCTGGAAAGGCAACGATATCGCCAGGTATCTGTGGTGAGCGGCACCCACCGTGAGCCAGCAGCCTGAGGGCTCTGAGAGGGATTCAGACGGTCCCTAAAAGGGGCGGCGGTTTTGAGA
>VZSG01001378.1:0-50739 GCA_013398315.1 Nothoprocta pentlandii
GTCCTTCTAGTCCTTTCCTTCTTCCTTTCCGTGATCTTTGTGGTATTTCGATGTTATCAGTAGTCTAGGCAGCCGAATGTTATCAGCAGTCTCAGCATCCCAATGTTATCAGCAGTCTGGATGATCCTAGATTGTTTCCAAAGTTCCTTGATTGTTTCCATTGTTATCAACAATCTGGGTAATCCTCGATTTGGATGGTAAACTCAGCATCTTCGAGTTCCTTGGTCTTCCCCAGAAGTCAGTCATGCCTGTAAATCTAAATAAGCTATTCCTGCTTATAATCATTATTCCTAGTTTTGATTAACTTTAGGGAACAAACATTTATTACATGCTCTATCTCTAGCAGAAACATAGGGAACAACTGTCAATCTCCTTTGCTTGGAGATTGGCCTCCTGGACTATGTTGTCCTCAAGAGATGGTAGAGTTTTGACTTTTGAAATCAGATTAAGCAAAAACAAAAAATTAAAATGCTTTGAAGCTTCAGTCATTCATCTAATCACAGAAAAAGTTGAGCAGAGTGTGAGCTCTCCTTTGAACTACTGGGATTGATGAATTCCCCTCCCTGGCCTTCAGCTTGTCCAGAGAGACTGAAATCAAATGCCTGATAAATATTCAGTTCTGAGAGTGACATCCTTTCTAAGGGAGTGGATGAAGGTTGTCAATTCATTTTTACATAGTTTTTCTATTCTATACTGCACATCTCCATGGCAACTGAACACCATGAAGAGCATCCCATTTATCACAGGGTAATTAAATTTTCATTCCCTCTTATTTGAGTTCAGTATTAAAGGGAAGGGAATTTCTTAATATATTTAGTATATACCTAAAACAAATGCAGTAAATCTTTGTAATGCACAAAATAGGAATGGGACCTTTTAAACTGGGTCAGATCTTTGTTCTGTTACAGATTTTCGTGGTTCCAAATTGGCATCTAAATTATGGTCTGTTCATACAGTTGATAATTATGATGATTCTTCCCTATCATTTTCTTTTCTTATATTTTCAGTCAATTGTAACTGTGTAAAGCTAAATCTGCTGCTATATGTGACAATGTAAATAAATTCTCATAAAGAAAGAGATCGATTCATCAGGTGTTTTGTATTCCATGTGATTTCTGCAAATTCTTTGCCACCTCGGGTAAGGCTCCTCCTGTCACCATAGCAACAGTCACAGCTCCTGACGAAAGGAGAGCATCCTGTTGCCATTAGTGTGGGCAACTGCTTTGTGTTGACATTTCAGCTAACACAGAGTGATTACACTTGTTAGCAGTTCATTATCACATCCTGTGTTTCTCGTTCAGGAAAACCCTTCACATAGGTCACATTTATTTTATAGAAAGCATACAGGATCAGCGCACTTATTTCTCCTCTTCTCCATTACTATCATCTGCATATAGAGCCTGGTTGACATGGCAAGTATGCATTTAATAAGGAGATTTCACATCTGTAAAGATGGTAAAGTCCTCTCTGGCACCATCACTCTTTTAGATAGTGTTATAGACGAGACAAGCCAATTTTCTCATCTACCGTTTATTGAATAAGCTGGGTACAGAGAATAACAGCGCTGGGGCAGCTTGGAGACAATCCCTCTCAGGCTCCCATCTTTCCTCTCTTGGGGCTCAGTATTTATAGTATATAGTCCTTCTAGTCCTTTCCTTCTTCCTTTCTGTGATCTTTGTGGTATTTCGATGTTATCAGCAGTCTCAGCATCCCAATGTTATCAGCAGTCTGGATGATCCTAGATTGTTTCCAATGTTCCTTGATTGTTTCCATTGTTATCAACAATCTGGGTAATCCTCGATTTGGATGGTAGACTCAGCATCTTCGAGTTCCGTGGTCTTCCCCAGAAGTCAGTTATGCCTGTATGCCTGTAAGTAAGCTATTCCTGCTTATAATCGTTATTCCTAGTTTTGATTAACTTTAGGGAACAAACATTTATTACAGATAGCAAGAACTTGTTGAAAAGACTGTTTCAGGAATATGAAAGCACTAGTCCAATAGATCTAGAGATGAGGTATGTCACAGCCCTCCAACCTATCCTGTTTCCAGGAAAGCCCCCGGAACAGCCCCAGGAGAATGTGGGTGATCCTCACAACACAAAGAACATTCTTATTAGACTATGCATGCTAATGATGCCAGTGGTTTATAAATGATTTCACTTAGACAGTTGCGTAGGAAGAAGGTGATATAACAATTTAAGGAAACTGCATAGCTATCTGATCCTAGCTTTAGGACTTCCCCAAGATTAAAAATTAAATTTTGTAAGTGCGATGACTTAAAGTACCAGGTCATGACAGCATCTGAATAGTTTATCTGAATGACAAACTACTCTATATTAAAAAACAATTCAGTATGCAATGCTGCAATAATTTCATTATTCAGATGAAATTTAATGAGGGAAGGAATTTATGGGTTCTCAACTGGTAGTTGGCTGAAGAGAAATAAAAATATGTCATTTGATAAACATACGTAGACTTTTCACAAAGTTGTAGTCCTTATGTATGCAGCAGCGACAAATATGTGCAGTCAGAAAAAATTCATTGCTATTAAATGAGGATACTATTTTGAGAACAGTATAATAAACAAAAGCAGAGATAACTGCTATTTGGATTTAACTAGGCTATTTTTATTTTGGGACAACATGTGCATCTAAGTTATAAAATGTCTATGTTCTTATAAACGACATGCTTCCCATTCCTTGCAAGCAGGTATCTGTGTCAAAATAAAGCATGGTACATTGTTTTTCACTTACGTTTTGTTTAAATACTTTCAGATAGATCTAGCTTAATACTTGCTTCCTTCTTGTTACTTAGGTCCTCATACACAGAATAGCTGTTCAAAAACAGAAATTCTACAATGAAATCCATGTGGAAATGGTTGTGGTTTCTGAATATTCTCTTTCTCTGGGATTCCGACTACGAGAACTTGGTCCATCTGTTATGAGAAACCCCAGAAAAAGATGCACCCAAGGACATATCTTCACTGTTGTTGCCGATATATTATGACAGGAGATGGACAAAAGAGCAGGTGTTGCTGGAATATTATGAGAGAATACAGTCAAAAGGAGCAAACACCGGTAGAAGACGAAGATAAGGACCACCTTATCTTCGTGGAACTGGCTGAAGCAGGACAGTAGAACCAAAACAAGGCCTACTGAGCCACAATGAAGCCACATATGGAAGTGACTTCTGGGACTCGACCACCAGGGGGTCTCAAAAAGACCATCAGAGACCACCAAAGGGACAGAGGGCGCATGCAGGTGAGGGTGGGGTATATTGTAATTAGTTCCAGGAAATTGAATGAATATGTATGATCATTTCCTAGAATTAATGCATATGTAGATAATAGAGAAATAAAAGTTTTAGCAAGCACCCCCTGGGGCATGCACGATAGGTGGAGCTGTCCCCCATGCATCCAGCGTTGCAATAAAGTGAATGCCTGCTTCTTAATACTACATTGGTTAAGAAGTTTATTCCCGGTTTTCGGTGACACATCCACTGAAAACATCTTCCAAAAAAACAGATACAGCCAACTGAAGCCTGATAAATTTGACCATTATTAGAATATTTATAAATGAATTCTTTTATTTTAAAAAATGCAATCAGTTCTACAGAACAAAATGACCTATCAGGTGACTTGAGCCAGGCCCACCCAGGCCTTTTTAGTGGGAGATCTTCCTCAGGTTTGACCTGTTAGTCCTTCATTGCCCTTCTAAATCATTCTTACTTAGGTTTGCAATTTTAAGTGTGAAATGGAAAAGAGAAAAAGAAAGCTCCTTACAAAACAATTATCTGTTAACTATGAAGAAAAGGAGAAAATCATTGAGAGAGATGATGAGAACTGGTAAAAATAAACCTCACCATCAAAAACTAATTAAACATTTGAATTTCAGTATTAAATTTCTGCTTAAGAATTTGGGAAACAGCAGATTGACAACAAAATTATTGAAAGTACTTCACTGAAATTTTCTAACTATATTAGTTAAGTGTGATGTACTGATAGTATTCTGAGTCCCTCAGAAATCAAATTGAGCCATTTATAACTGTTCTCAGACATCTTTTATTAGCCACTTATCCCCTTCAGTTGGACTTGTGTTGTGGAAGGATAAAATAAATTGCTGGCTAGTATTATAAGAATTAATCAGACTGTCACAGCAGGAGAATAATGACTCACAGTTAAATATTGTGCATTTGGCAGCAAAACTAACAGCACAAAATCTAAGGAATTTAATCTTATCTATGCATTGTATTGGAACACTGAAAAATATCAGTAGCACAATGAACTGCAAGCTATTTACTCCACTTTAATTTTGATTGAATTTTGATTGTCATTAACTAAATACAAATTTTAGTGAAGAAAGTTCCTGGTTGCCATTCATTTCTCCTTTGCAGATCTCTTGTGTCATCTTGAAATCTTTCATCTGTCAGACTAGGCTATTTTCTTCAGAAAATGGTCAAGATCATGACTGTTTTTGTTCTGCTTTAAATTGCCTTAAGCTGTTCTTGAGGAGGAAGATATCAAGTATTTCTCCAAAATGTCATGACAAGTAAGTAGTCATAAAAATGCTTGAAAATTCCAAGCCTTATCTCCCTTGTCTGTCTCTTGACAGTTTAACAAAGGATGCACATAGAGCTTTTAAGCAGATATTTGGTAAACAGATCAGAGGAAATTGCTTCTTAGTCTATTTTGTGCAAAGTCATGCTTCCTGTGACTACGGTTCATATCAGCTCTATAAAATCTAAAGTCTAAACTGTGACTCTTGGTCCTTTAGTCAATACCAAGACAAACCTACAATCAACTTTAACAAAGGTTTTGTATGAAATTTAGTGTCTCCCTCCTCTTTTTTAATGACTGTATAATATAAACAAAAAATTTATTAGTAATTCTGAAAAGCCATAATGCATTCTTATGTATCAATAGTATGCAACAGACTGTAGTAAGAACTCATATTTTCCTCAGATTAAAAAAGTCCTACACTTGACATGACTGTTACGTTGTAAGCTAAGACTTCTAGAAGCAAGTGCTAATCTTTTTCACTTTTGACTAGAGTCAAGCATTTTTTCTAAAGTAAAATTGACTATGCTATAACTAAGTCAACATAACTTACTTTGAACTGTAAATGTCCAGGAATTAATTTCCTTTTTGCTTACTTGTTGGTTTTCTCACCGTGTTCTTTTTTGTAATTAATTTTGTGAGTTTCAGTGAAGCTTTTATTTTAGACTTTCCATAATCATGGTGTGATAAGTTTCTCTTGTTTCCACGGACATAGGCTGCAACAACAGAGGAAGAAATATCCTCACCAGAGAAGTATCTTGTGTAATCTGCAGTAGATGATATATCAGTCCAGAAAAACATCTCACTATCAGGTTACAGAACATAAATTTTACTACATAATTCTGTAGGTACAGATGAGAAAGCATTCATTGTGCAGCAATAACCGCAAATAATTTGCTTCTCCTAAACAGTTTTCTCGAGAAAAGATGGTTCAGAAGACCATTAATAAGAAAATCCTATAGTAATGGGATGAAGAAATTTAGGCTTTTGTGTTGCTAATTTGAATCTAGTCTATTTCAGGTTCATTTAAAAACAATAGCATTCAACAGGTGAACAGTAATTCAGGACTTGGGAATTCAAAATTCATTTTGTCCTGTTATAAAATTTTTATGTTGCCTTGTGAAAGTTACATAAGGTCAAATTTACAAGGGTAACTTTTTAAGTACCACTGTGGATCTGAGTCTTCTTAATTTTGCTTTTCAGTCTCCATTTATTTTACATACACAAACATAGTTCATTTTCTCCAACTCACACATTGCTCTTTAGAAATGGAGACTGACACATGTGAATAGACATCTTGCCATAACACACTGCTTTTAGATATAGCAGAAGTCAAAGGAATAGCTAATTCAGAAGAGGTATGAGGACAGGTGGGATGGAATGACAGAGGTATTTTTATCATCTGAATCATCTGCCCTCCAAATGGGGCTGTATAATCTGCCCCCTGAATGGGCAACCAACTTGTTCTTCTTGAGCTGATATGCTCACTAGTCACCTAGACTGTTGACCAAAACACTGGTGAGTGTCCCATGTCTCCATGGGTGGCATATTAATTTATACTCTGTTTCATATCTATGTGAGGCTCAGAGCACCTTAAGTTAGCAACTGGAGCTCCTAAAATGTTTAAAGATAAGAGCTGATAAATCGTTTCTGGACATGCCAAATTTGAATGTCATAAAAACACCCTGCTTTGTTCTCTGTGCAGTACAGCCTGCTCCTTTTGCCCCTTTATGTGTTTTTAATGGTATTTACATCTAACCACACATGTACCTATATCCATAGATGTTCTAAGGTGTATTAACTTCAGAATTCTCCATGGTAAACATCTGCCAAACTTTCCACACAGTGCATTAGCCCTGTGTTAAACATGACATTGGATCCAAGCTCCTAGATGGTACTGAAGCTTTTGCTGGTTTCAAGACTGAAAGGGCCAGATTCAAAGTCCATGAATTCAGCCACAAACCCCCCGCAAAGAAGGAAAGAGAGATGGGATCTGTTTATTCATCTAATTTGTAGATGGTTAGCGTAAACAATGTATACAATTTAAAAAATCCCTTGTAAATGGAAAAAAAGCATTTTCCCCTAATCTTTAAAGCAGGGCAAAAAGTAAGGTAATAAATAAATAGGAACAAATAATCAAGCCAAGCCAATGCAGCCAAAGTTATTGAACTAAGTACTTTAGAAATGTTCATTAAGATCTTAATTGCAGGTATTAGCCTCACACTGTGTCAAAAAGCATTGCTAATGTCAGTTTCAACATAGGACACAAGGTTATACAGCAAATACTATTCAGTCATAATCACCAGAAATTTGAGGTTTTGTACAAACTTGTTTCCATACAGCACAGTACAGTTGAAAATTGATGTTCATTTTGAAAGCATCATTATTTAGACATAGATTATCTTTCATCTGTACAGAGATTGTGAACAGCTAGCCAAATAATAATAGTAAATAGTAAAATGTGGTGTAGTTGGCAAGATAGCACAACAGTTGTGTAGTATCACACATATCTATGTGAAACTATTTCTAAATCTGCCACTAACTCTGTTTGTAAACACACTTTTGAACTTCCTGACCAAATTATGATCATTAGATGTATTCATTAACTGATCAGCGATTTCTGCCCTTCTCTGATTAGAGGCAGAATACAGAGACAGACCAAACACAGAAAGAAAACTATGAAGGAGATAATATGAGAGATTAAGACTAATTATCATAAACTTACTAGATTTTTCAATAACCTGTCACAATGAAATATATTTCAGCAGAATTCAAGTAATTTAGCAATAGTATCAAAGCTGTGATTTCACATATAATAATCTTTAATGTATGTGCCAATAACAAGAATTAATTTTCTTAAATTTAATTATTCTGTAATGATAATCTCTTTTCCAGATATTTTGACAGGGACTAAATATCTCAAATTAATAATTCTATTTCTGTGCAAAGATCCAGACATCATATTCATAGGATGAATGAGGAAAAAGAGAAAAACTAATTCTAAATTAAGAATAATAATAAATTGACAAGAAAGTAAACATACATTAACAACACATTTTTCCCAGATCTCTAAGCATAGTGTGCAAGATTTGAAAGTAACATACTGAAATTGTAATTAAAGTGATCTTTTTAACAACAACAAATTGTTTTCTAGGATAGAGAAAGGGAAAAGAAAATGATAAGGGAGAGAAAAGGAAAACTATTTTTGAGAAAAAGTCAAATGATTTAGATCTTCTTTATCCATGACAGAATTAACAACTAAGGTTGCAGCTAATAGTGAGGCATGTCAGAGGCAGTACAGAAATGGAGAAGCAATTCTGGGCCCTGGCCTTGCAGAGCTCTGTTGGAGAAGGACCAGGCAGAAAACAGAACTAATTCTGTTAATCATGAAAAACAGTAGTTAGAGAATATGAAACATTTCAATCAGAAGAGAGCAACAGTGGGGATACCAGGTCCTTGTTGTAGGCTTTCAGAAAACATAGAGTGATTGATCACATCAAAACTAACACTGAAATCAAGAATGATGAATTGCAAGTTTCAAACACTCAAATGAAGTTTTAGACATACCAGTTCTTGTTCTAGGGTCCCATGAAGAACAGTGATGGATAGGATCAATTTCAGCACTGAATTCATATAAGAGCAACAGCAGAAGAGTTACCAGTGCTTTACAGTGCCTTACGTATACTGCTTGCTTTGGTATTTTTAATAAATAATATAAATTTCAAGTCAGATAAACTATTAACCTCCCAACTGAATAACTGTATCCTTTCTGTGTCCATACAGACAAACGCACTTTCAGGGATTTGTTCACATGATACGTTTAACATTACTGAAAATTACTCTGCACAGTCAATGCAGTAGGTGATATTGTAGGCTTCAGCATGCAAATTTTGTTATTATTGTCTCTTTAGATCCAGCATTTTGGGGGATCAAGAGGCTGAAAAAACAACATCAAAAAGCCATCTTTGGAAATAGAAATATTAGTGAACAAGAAATAACCACTTTAGCCTTTTATTCTGAACCAATGGAAAATGGGATGACTGGTTCAATTTACTCTTGTATTTTCTGCTAAATTTACCTTGCTCCTGGATAGTGTAGTTTACATGAATTTAGGGAGCTACGGACCTAAGAAGAGTCCAAATACTGAAGAAATAGAGTGACTAAAAATATTAGTGGAATGTTTTACTACTGTTAGATAAAGAGTACCCCTGAAGTACATTGCTTTTTCTTTTTCTTTAATGCTTTTGTTTTCATGATATACAAAGCACCAAGTCATTTCACTTTATCCTTATGACACTTGAAAATACAATTAACTGGTAGTGGCTTTATGTAGAGCATTGAAAAATATAAAGGGCAAAATTATTCCATTGTTACACAATTAAAGAATGGTTGAGGTTGGAAGGGACCTCCAGAGGTCATCTAGTCCAACCCCCTGCTCCAGCAGGGACACCCAGGGCATGTGGCACATGGTGGCATCCAGGTGGATTGGGAAGATCTCCAGAGAGGAAAACTCCACAGGACGGTCCTGAGCAGCCTGTTGCAGGGTTCTGTTACTCTCACAGGAAAGCAGTCCTTCATTGTTGTCCCCTTAAATAGAGTTTACAGTCATGATTCATCCCACTTGGAAAGCAGGTGTCAGATCATGGTGAATTATGATTCAAAAAAAAAAAAGAATTTGATATTGTATTGGGATTGTCAATTTTATTTTATCAATATTTACAGTCTTACTATATGGCATCCCTTTCTAGCTCATCATGGCAACAACCAGCTAGAGGCTAAAGGGCAATAAGGAATCAGTAGGAATGATAACTAACTTCCACTGTCATATTATATAACCTATTTTTCAAAGAGATTTCAGCATTAATTTCCATTTGGAGTTCCACTTCGGAGTCTGACTTAAGTTGATAATGGAACTTTGATATTAATTTTTCCCATTCCATTCCTCTTCGTGACAAGCAATACTTATATACCATGAGATTATGTGACGGAATATAATTATATGAGTCATACCATCACAGCTATGCTGACAAAAGCAAAGCATATAATGAGTTGTTTTGGCAGTCTTGTATGAAACAATCAAATTCAGAAAAGAATAAAAAGGAATTTCTAAAAGTCCCTTCAAATGGCTCTTTTCAGTGGATAGCCATCAGGGTTACAAACTACAAGTGTATTTCTAACAAAAATCCTAAGAAAGAAGGAAAGAAAGGAAGGAAAGGAAGGAAAGGAAAGAAAGGAAGGAAAGGAAGGAAAGGAAGGAAGGAAGGAAGGAAGGAAGGAAGGAAGGAAGGAAGGAAGGAAGGAAGGAAGGAAGGAAGGAAGGAAGGAAGGAAGGAAGGAAGGAAGGAAGGAGCTAGACTATCAAATCTAATGAAATTATTTCCATGTATTTTTTAATTAAAAGGAAACTAAAGAAGCACATTTTATTTCAAATCTCACAATATCTCTTTTTATTATTATTACTTTTTACAATCGAAAGAGTGTGTTGATTACCATAATTCCTGATTCTGTTGAAATTATGTAAACACTCTTCAGGGTCACACATAAGAATAAGTCATATTTTCAATATTTTCTAGCCCACAAGAATAAGTCATACTTTTAATTATTTTCCATACCACTTAACCTTTCTCAGCCCTACAGAATATCATGTTGTTCCTAATTTTTGCCTGGACTAACAAGTCTTTTATTTTCTTAACTGAATATGCTCCAGCAGAAATAGATCCTCTTTGGAACCTGCTGCACCACATCAGTCTGAATTGCTATGCAGTTTCACACTTTACCCCAAATCTTAGGATATTCTCCCCTCTTTATCACTGCGTGTTAAAATCGGTGCTAACATTTCCACTCAAGCCCAGAGTGTAACGCTCAGCCAGAACCACCTTCTCCATTGTTTGCTAGCAGCTGGTATGCACGAGAGAGGAGCTCTATCCTCACCAGGAGGGATGGACACAAGGTGCTGGGAATAACAGTTAGGAAACCTGCTCTTGATAG
The DNA here is from genome assembly GCA_013398315.1 of Nothoprocta pentlandii. Classification (NCBI taxonomy): domain Eukaryota; kingdom Metazoa; phylum Chordata; class Aves; order Tinamiformes; family Tinamidae; genus Nothoprocta; species Nothoprocta pentlandii. The sequence goes on from VZSG01001378.1 coordinate 10,543, forward strand.
CTCTCAGCCCACAGATTTTGTGCCATGGGAGTACAGAATGGTGTCAACCCATCTAGTCTGTTTTTCCCCAGTTGGCCCAATAAGCACGTGACCTTCAGTCCATAGCAGAATATAAAAAAAAAGACTGTTAGTTTATTGCTGTAGAAAAGCTGGATTCTGCACTGTATGATTTCGTTAACTTTGGAGATTGCCAAGATATTTCATGGGCCTTTGCCTTATGACAAAATAAGAGTGCAGCTATCGCATCTAAATCACCTTCTGCCCAAGATTTCAATTCAGTAAAATTTCTTTCCATAAAGAGTCCCATTGATTTGAGTAATTCTTCAAGATAGATGTAGATGCAAAGCCAGAAGTGTAGAGAGTATTCCAGAGAATAATAACAATAATAATAATAACTGTAAAATATACCCAGTGAATATGTGATTGCATTTACATGGAAATACAATATTTTACATTTGCTAATGTTAATGTATGCCACAGAAGGGCATGGAAAGCACTCAAACTTTACAGATAATCTTTAATAACTTTAACTGAATTTATTGCCTGCTAGAATTGCTTGGATCATCAAACTGGTATTTCATGAGAAACATGTTTGCCCACAAAAATTTGCAGCATTGCCGCTTGTACTAACCAGCTCTTGGAAAGGCAGAGACTTGGATATTAAACTACGACTTTCTTTTCTTATTTTAAATTTTCAGTGTAATATTGAAGTTGATCTGAATATCTAATTCAAACTAATCTTCCTGTCCTTCATTTCTATCAACGTATAAAATGAAACTCAGGCTTTTTCTTTTTAATATAAACGCGTAAGCACAGATATATAACTAGAAAAGTATCATCACATATTGTAAAACTCACCAGTGTTCCTTTAAAAGCCACCACTGCAGATATCTAAAACCTGAAAAGATTAAAGTGTTATTCCAGTACTCAATTTTACCTACATCTGCAATTAGATATAACTGTCAAATGAGCTGACTCCACCTGTAAAAATCTGTGCTACAGTAAAGAAAAAAAAGGAAAGGAGATCTTGTTCTTTGCAGACCAGCAGATTTGCAGCAGATAGATAGCACTCAAATGGACTTGTGAATGTACGTACTAGAGCTAAGTTAATGAAACTAAACTGCTTTCCCACTTAAATCAACACTTTTGAAATATTTGCAGGCATTTAAAATCTTTGGAAAGGCATGCACACTAAACACACCAGGGAATGAAGAAATTCCTAATCTCTGACAACAAAAATAGACAAAAAAAAAAAAAAAAAAAAGCTGTTCTTAATCCTCTATCCCCTGCTTTAATTTTATCACTATGAAAGAAGTTGCATCTGGAAGAAGGACTGGTGAATCTTTTATCTCTACGGAGCTCAGTGAATGGTATAGATAGCACTGGGTGTGTTTTGAGAATGATCTGCTAGTGCCAAGTCACACATATACAATATGGGAACATAATTATGGTTAGTAATTACTCTCAAAACAGGAAGTTATTAAGGAAATTATGAAATTCTACCCCTTGAAAAAATTTAAAATTGTTACTTAAAAAAAAATCCTGAAAGGTACCACAAAATTTTCATTGTCTATAACAAAAAAAAATACAGCAGACAGTTAACAGATACTTCTAATATTTTGGGGTTTAGTAGAAAATCTGTTGTTGCTATGGGGATCTGTTCAGGGTTTTTTAAATGCATGTTAACATATCAATAAAGTTGTATTCATTTGCTTTTCTCGAAAGCATTTGCTTTTCTCAATAGCAGAAAAGCTATACTTTATAGCATCTTCCATTCTCCTTACCTCCAAATTAGTATCTCCAGGATCTTTTCCAAAGGAATACTTGTTTTATTAAGAAATTCTGATATAAACCAAATATATAGAAATTAATCATTAGTTTCTCAGACTTTAATTTTCCTCTTTTGGTCTTCTAGAGATAGAAAAATTTTATTTTGTTTTCAAAACAGAAGAAGTGTGCTAACATCTTGATTATATAAACTTTGGAAAACTTTAGTGTTTGTCCTTCCAGCAAAACACTAAATTTTGTGATTTTTAGTATATAAAAAGTGAGAAAGACCAACCTAATTATCTTGAAAAAAAGAAAGTCCCAATCTACTAGAGAAAAGAGCATTTGCCAGATGATTTTACTGTTATGGCTGGCAGAACTTCAGGCTTATAGGTATTTTTACATCCATAATAATTTGCTATCATGTACATATGAATAATTTGTGTGTGCTCCCCTGTAATATCTAGATTTTGTCTCAGAGTCAATATAATATTTCCAGAAAATCATCCAAAATAAACTGCTTTCTGGAAATCAAAGTTAATATTTTTTTTCTGAATTATTTCAGTTCATGTTTAAGAATATTTTCTGGCATTTTTCCGTGACTCTGACAAATGTCTCCTTCACTATTAACAAAGAAGTCAACATTTGGAGCTTTTAAAAATGCATTTATCCACATAAAGAGGGGTTTAATCATTTACTAATTCATCCAGAATCCTCTGCACTGCCTTCCAGAGCACTTTTAATACTGTAAAGGAAGAAAAAATGCCAAAGCTATGATTCTAGTGGTGAAGTCATTTGCAGTGATCATCTACCATCTAAATGGTTTTGATGAAAAATGGCTTATAAATGGTGATTTCATCAAGAAGATGAAGTACTCCTGAATACATTTTGACATACAAAAAAGAATTGCAATGCAATTTTTTTTCCCATCATGCTTACCGAGGTTTCTGAAGACAGAATTTGAGATACCTTTGTGCACTGATGTTGCACATGCTGTTGCATTTTGGGTACATTTAGAAATGCATTATCCGCATCTTCTTTGTTATCAATAAAACATTTCTGTCTGGTCAAGCCCTTGTATTAGTTGTTTTGTTTCTCATTTTTGTTTATTAATTAACAAAAAAAATTGCAAAAGGGCAGCCACATACATTCAAAAGTTAGACAAATGGAACTTAATTATATATTAGAGACAAGATTCTTAGCAATTACACTACCAAGTTGAACTGATCTCCTGCAGAAGTGAATCCAATCTGTGCTTTCACAAAACGCTCACAAATTCAGCATTTATTCCTCTTTGATGCTGTATTCTGTAATCTACAGTCAGGATGTAAATTAGGGACTCAACATTTCACAGGATTAAATCCTCAGCACCTCAGTCAGCTTTAAGCAGAGGTTTTGGGTATAAAGGAAAATAATACATTGCACAGTAGTTCGAACTGAATCTTGAACAGAGTGTGTATCAGTGGCACAGTATTTTGAACCAAATGTGCTTAAGATATACAGAATGAAAACAATTTCAAGAAAGATATTTGAAACATGAAATAATGCACACCTTTTCCCCATTTGATAAACATTGAGAAATCTGCTTAATCCCTACTGATTATCATCTCATTGCAAAATAAGTCTATGCAACGGAGCTGTGATGAAGGCAAATGAGACCACTGCGCTGGAAGCATGTGGAGTGGAGCAAAGGGAGAAAGGTCCTCAGGAGATTAATCATGTGACAGCAATTTTGGAACATGGTGCAGTTTTGGAAAACTTTAGTCATTGAGAACAAAGTCAGTTCAAACACTTAGTATGTTCTGCACATAAGGAAAGTCTGAATCGACACAAGAGAATATTATGGAGATACAATCTTCACTCAGCAGCAACTGCAAAAAAAATCAGATCAGGCAAAGAAAATAGAAAACTCACTGTATAGTTTTAACAGTGATTTTGGAAAGTTGTTAAGAAAGGACAGCAGGATGAAGTCATAACTCAGTGCAGCTTCTCTCTCTTTTTCTGCTCACTGTGACTCCAAAGAAGGCGATCATCCCATCTAACTATACACTTTGGAGCTGGAGAAACCTGGAGTCAAGTGTCAGTTCTGTGGCAGACTTGATGTGTGATCCTTAAGTCATTTCATCACTCCATGTTTTGTTCCTCAGTCAGTAAGACAGGCTCAGTATTCCCATTACCTGAATTATGTAAATGTGGGGAAGATATGTGGATCTGTGCAGAGCTATGACTATTGAGCATTTTTTTTTTCAATTGGACTTATTTTGGCACAACCATAATACAGAAACCGTCTTCATCACGGTAACCTCTTACATGGGGTAAGAAACTTTAAGTACATAGTCCTAAGCAAGCACAGTGAACTAGACAGTGCTTCTGACCCATCAACTAGCTTTTCGCTATCTTCAAAACACACAGAAAATACACTTTCAGATATACAGTTAATGGGTATTAAATACTTTTCACCTTCTCATCTAGGCTCTGCATAGGGCTTTTTTGTGTGTGTGTGTGCATGTGTGAGTGACATCACTAGCCCCACCATCATATTGAATTAAGAGAGATACGAGAGAGTGAAAGCAAGACATAAAAATAAGACAAGGAGAGAAAGAAAATAAAAAGAGTAAGAAGCCTTACTGATCACACTGTTAAGGTGAACTTACTGCCAGGCTCTATGTGACTTTCATTCACTACAAATAAATAAATAAATAAATAAATAAACAAACAAACAAATAAATAAATAACAATTTGCCAGTGCTAGTCATCACAACATAACAACTTCCTTTACTTTTCTCCACAAACAGTAGATATTTCATAAGTGTGCTAATGTTGACAGCAATTTAGCTTACACCATCTGGCACGGGAGTCACAGCCCAGCCTTGCAGAGTCTGGATTGTAAATTTTAATTCTATGAATTACTTCAGGGAGCCATTAATGTCCTGACATCAAATAAACAAGAGGAACACAGTTGGTCAGATGAATCCTTTTCAGATACTGTTCCTTCTTCTCCAGATCCAGAGAAAATCAAGATTCTTTCTCTGAGACTCTTTGTGAGATTTATGCATTTAAACAATGGTCTTTTTAATAGCACTGCAATATATCTGTGAAATTCGCATATTCTCTGTTTCATGTCTGGCTATAAGGGCGAAAAACTGCAAGTTATTTTCAGTGTTGACTAGCCTATTTTGAGTCCACCCACACATGAGATTTATGTATTAATGTACAAGAAAACACAAGAAGTTCATATCCTGCAGAACGCATCAGTGGATATAATTTTCATACATTGGCACCAATTAAAATTAGGACATGCAGAAGGGCAGCATAACGTATCTGTTTGCTTGATTATTTCTTCTCAAGAAGTATAACTGAATTATAATGAAATTACAGATGCTCTGTGTAAACTCTGTGTAATCAAATATACACTGTGACCCAAACATGATCTGTAATCAAAAATAATTCTAGCATACAGAAAAATTATTCTACCAAATGCTCATGATCAATAGCTAAATACTACTATAAAACTGTCCTTCTTGGTACAGCTATATAAACAATACAGAAATAGCCAGAAAACAACCACAGATATTTTATAGGATTGTCTCTTTCCCACACCTTCTTCCTAAGGGCCCTATAAAATAGATGTCTGTCTGAAAAGGATGTTTTGAAATTTGTTGCTTTCTGACACCAGGTCTTTAGAGACAAAACAACAAAAATGCATATTCTAATATGCTGCCCAGAAAGCCACTGCAGAAAAACTTGGTTTAAAGACATCTAGTCTTCATGGCTGTCAGTAATAGCTGCAGATTATCAAAACTTCTGATAAGAAGTGCAAACAGTAGCACAATTGCTCATGGAAATTATGACTGGCAGTAGGCTTCCGTGTGTCTTCTGAAAGAGGTAGGATTTAAGCTCACAGGACAGTTGAGGCATATTCAGTCATCTATGCTGTAAGTTTCCATTAGTCATGGGTCAGCAGTTGAGTCATAGAAAGAAACTAAAATTAAAAATTATTTGAAGAATTATTAACTACTGGTTCATGGATTGGAGGTGTCTTGGGTAAGAGTACAGTGAATTTAAAGCAAAAGTGTATTTAAACTTAAAAAGTAGATTTATGATTATTTCTTGGGTAGTCTACCAGCAGTGATTAACAGCAATGTGATTAAAAGAAAAAAAAAAAGAAATAATCCAAAAACTACTGCAAGAAGATTCTCCCTCAAAATAACGAATTCAGAATTCCCTGAAATAATGAAAATTGAACTCATATCACAAAGAGTTTCATGCAGTAGTTTTTAGCTATTGACATATACCAGCCATATATATGTCTGAAAGCGACATTTACCTAATGAATAAATAGAAACATATCAGTAGATCTGTGTGTTGCCAGTATTAGCAAAATCAGTGGAAAGTAGAGACACTTGATATAAAAAAAAAGTTTACTTTCAAGCAGAGGTTCAAATTACACATACAGAGGTAGTAAAAAATATATATCTTCAAGACATTGTGCTGAAGAGATAAGTCTTTCAGCCTCCACAACACGGTGCCATCAGTCTTCAGGTTATCTGTAAAACCCAAGGCATTAGCAACAATAGAACAGATGTGCCAGATATCTAGCTGGCAATCTGTAAAATTCTGAACTGTAAAGACTCCTGCAGGCCATACTAGCATAAAGAGGCATCTCAGTCATAGAAGCCTAACCAGTAGGCCACAAGCTTTTAAGTCAGAGAAAGCTTGTATGTCCTCTAATAAAATGAATTTCACCCAGTGCCTAGAAAACTGCTTAAAGAGATATCAGGAAGAACTGATCTCACCTGGCACACATTAGGTCACAGCTGGAGGTTGCAAACTTATCTGGACTTCCGTCTTCTCAACAACAAACTGAAACTTACTGTAGATTCCTTTACCACAAAATGAGAATCAGCTCAATTCCAATAATTTTTCTGAGTAAACCTGGCCTTTCTCCTGAGATCTTTGTTCCTGAAGAAGAGCAAAAGCAGAGCAGTTAGAAGTCAAACCCAGGAAGAAGAAAAGAATAAGTGCCCAGTAGTCAAATATGCAAGTGACCATTGTCTTGTTAGCTATCAGAGAACAGCTTGAAACTATTCCATCAGTAACAGCATTTACCTTTTATCAGAACCATTTAACTTGCATTGCCTTACAGATGATTAAAAACTATATTATGTGAAAGAAGAGAATGCTCTGATAAAAGCAAATACAAATAAAAGCTTGAGTGAGTATTATAAATGCAAATTTGATTCCTTGGAATATTCTGAATTTTTTTTTTTTAATTAAGACTGCCTGAGAACTAAATTTGAATGCTTGGTCAAATCTCATACCAAGTAATTTGTCACCAATGTCTAAGGAAATATTAATTCACTGTATCAAATATTTTAGCACAACATCAAAGTAGTCTGCTTCTAGATCATGACAACAACTGCATGAAAATTAGTGGGGAAACAGCAGTGTTTCTGAGAAAAGGGATCCCTTACTATGGTAGGGAGGAATGGAAGACTTGCTGGAAGAAAGGATCTTGTAGATAAGTCACAGTTATCCGTATTGCTTAGGACTTCCTTGGATCAATCATGACCTTACTCTGAATGTGTATTCTGCACATATAAAATGTGTAAATTAGCCTTGCTGCCACAGATTGAGAATGTGTTTTTTTCGAGGCTCAGAATAGCCTTTTAGTGTCTTTATGTTACAAGCCTCTAATTGTTGTCTGCCTTCTCTATATCATAGCTGCTGGCACAAGATACTGCTTTCTTGATAAAAAATAAAGTGGTTGACCAGAACCACAGATGCCCTACAAGAAGATAAAGGCAGATACGGGTGGCAGAAGGGTAGAATGGAAGGCTAAGGGAAAGACCAATAGCGATAAATTTGTGAACACTCCCAACAGTCTACTGATGGGTAAAGCTCAGTGTGAGCTAAAAATCCATCCAAATTACATAGACAAATAGTTTGCTCTCACTTTAATAGTAATCAACAACAATGTTGTTATACTGGAAAGCACCATGTCTCTATGATTTACCTTTATTTGTGTTTATAAGGTCATCTATTTATCAAATGCTTGTTACCTTGATACTGTAGGTAAATGATTGTTTCAGGATCAGATGTTTTAGGAGTTCTTGTGGAGTGACTAAAGTACATGATATAAATAAATGGCAAACTGTTGTCTACTTGCAGGTACAAAAACATTTGTTTCCTACATTATCTGACTTTAATTAAAGTAGACACACAAATATCAATTTTGGCAGTTCATATTTGTTTCTTCTGTATCACAAAATTAATACCACTCCTGTAAAAGATAAAAAATCTCCCAGATCTATCACATCCCAAAAGATGGTGAGGAGACTGGGGGATGCAATGTTTTTGTTAGCAGTGATGAAAGAGAAGCAACAAGGTATATGAGCGGGACAAGGTCAGAGACAACAAGTTTAGTACTGATCATATTCCACTACAAATGTTACTAATGAAGTTCAACCATTAGGCAATATGACAAAATATTTTCATACTACTTAAAACCTTTAGATCTTTTTCCTTGTAAAATATTCTGGTTTCATGCCAGTCATCAAACTCTGGCAGTAATTTCTGTGTCTTTAATCTTCTTCATGCAGAAATCTTTTCTTTAATCTTCTTCATGCAGAAAGAACCAGGTGGTTGAAGTTGTCACCTCGGGATAATGAATTCTCAGAGTTGCTGAAACAATGTTGTGGCAATTGGAGCCAACGGAGTCCTCTAAACTGCAGGAGACTCCAGCTATTAACTTGTGCTTGTGCCAGAAGATGTACTTTGCGTTCGACTCATCCAAACCTGAAGACAGAACTAGGACTCATGCCAAATTGCAATCTAAGGACAGGGACTTTCCATCATTCTCAGCTTATCCAGTTCTTGACACTTCGAGATCCCGTCCTTAGCTGGTTCTTACGATCACTATCAATTAATAATAGTTACCACTGCCAACATAATGATTATGCAGCAATAACAGGAAAAAAACATCTATATCACAAATAAAAAAGAGATCTTGTCATTGTTTAGGAAGCAACAATAAATCCTCCGTGCTATAAATTATCTTTTCTGCACATGAGCGTTTTTAGAAGCTTCCTATTATGCTGTGCTGATAGGGATATATTTTTCAGCCACTCTTGGGATTTAGCCTTCATTTTTTTCTACTTTGACAGGAGTGCTATGTTTGTCCTGTATACTGATTTGGATGAAAACTGTAGCTTCATAGAGTAAATGAAAACACCTTTTTCAGCATAAAACTATGGGATGCAGAGCTACTCCCCTAAGAGGATTGCTCCTCCATCAACTTGAGAACTTCCGCACCAACATGATCAATGCAAAGACATTGAAAATTTACCATTGAAAGCAGAGAAAAGAATGCCAACTTTTGGAAATGCAGAAGGCATATAATAAGGATAAGACATGAAAAAGGCAGGAAAATGCACACATATTTTGGTTACTGACAGGGGGCATCTATGTATCTATAGATTTCATCCCACATATGGGAAATCAGTGCTGCTTTTTGTGGCATCAGAAGCAACACTTCCACAGTGCAGGCAAGTTATATGTAGCATCACATGTGCAGATAGCAAAAGTCACACACAGCTTGCTTATTGAAGCCATGGAATGAGGACAGAACTAGAGAAACAGCAAGGAATTACTTATGTTGACACTAATAGCTGCAAACAACCGCAGACAACTACACCACCAGCAACTGTGGTGGACTTCTTCCAGACCACAAACTTTCTCTCTGAATATACATCAATATATGTATCACTGCATTAGAAGTGGGAGTTATATTAGTAAATGCCATTAGTCATAGGAAGATTTCAAAAAGTAATAAAAGAGACAATTAAATCAATCAGATCAAGACCAGAAAGTATTGTCAAGAATTGATGACTTTATTTATTTATTTGTTCAATTCACCTTGAAATCTAAATCATATGTGCATGATCTTAGAAACTACAGTTGGTATTCACAAAAAAAAAAAAAAAAAAAAAACCTTTCACAGCAGAATTGCTTAAGAAACCCATTTGCTTAGTTTGTTGGGTGTCAATACATTTTATAGAAGTGTTGCACAGAAGAACACAGCAAGCCTAACACATCCAGAATTCTGCAATTGTATTTCTAAGTCATACTACACCAGACCTACTTGCTCCTATTAATCAGAATAGCGTTCTGGGAGATTTCACAGAATCACAGAATGGCTGAGGTTGGAAGAGACCTCTAGAAATCATCTAGTCCAACCTCCCAGCACAGGCAGTGACACCTAGAGCAAGTGACACAGGGTGGCATCCAGGCGGGTTTTGAAGACCTCCAGAGAAGGAGACTACACAACCTCCCTGGGCAGCCTGTTCCAGGGCTCTGGCACCCTCACAGTAAAGAAGATCTTCCTCACATGCAGTTGGAACTTCCTGTGTTTTAATTTATATCCATTACCACTGGTCCTGTCACTGGTCACCAACGAGAAGAGTTTGGCTCCATCTTCCCTACCTTCTCCCCTCAGATATTTGTACATGTTGATAAGATCTCCTCTCAGTCTTCTCTTCTCTAGGCTAAAGAGGCCTATCTTGCTTAGTCTTTCTTCATAAGTTAGATGCTGCAGTCTCTTAATCATCTTTTTTTTTGCTGGACACCGGACCCTTTCTATAAGTTCCATGTTCCTCTTGTACTGGGAAGACCTAAACTTGTGGCACTCCATGTGGCTTTCCCAGAGTGGAGTAGAGGGGGAGGATCACCTCCCTCCATCTGCTGGCCAAACTCCTGATGCAGGTCATGCTACCTAAAGGTAAACTTCTTGTCCATTAGGATTCCCAAATCCCTCTCCACAGAGCTGCTTTCCATCAGGTCAATGCCTATTCTGTCCTGGTGCCTGGGATTATGGTCTTTTTTGAAGACTGTAGTGATGTTGGTTTCTTCCAGTCCTTCAGCAACACCTCTGCTCTCCATGACCTCTTGAAGATGATGGACAGTGGTTGAACTACAATTGCTGCCAATTCCCTCAGCACTCTTGACTGCATCTAATCTGGGCCCATAGATTTATGGCTGTTCAAGTTGCCTAGATAATCTAAAACCTAATTCTACTCCACTGGCAGAAAGTCTCTCTCCTGATTATACCTCTTTTTTTCTGGGATCTGCAGTTCATGAGGAGCAGCCTTAACAGCACTCCAATTAGAACTACTCTTCACTCTTTACTCTTATGCAGTACTCAGTACTAAGATAGAAGCAAAGAAGGCATTTAGTAACTCTGCCTTCTCTCTTTCCACTGTCGTCCTGGCACCCTCCCCATTCAGCAGCGGACCAACACTTTCCCTAGTCTTTCTCTTGCTCCTGGTGTATTTATAGAAGCCCTTCCTTTTGTCTCTGACATCTCTTGATAACTCTAATTTCAAACAGTCCTTGGCATTCCTTGTTGCATCCCTGCATTCTCTGACAATGCTCATGTATTTTTCCCATGTGATCTGGCCTTTTTTCCTCATTATGCATGAGTTCTTTTTCTCATTAAATTTACCCAACAGCTCCTTACCCAGCCACACGGGTCTCCTGCCCCCGTTAGTCAACATCTGTCTTGTAGGAATGCACTGATCATGAGCTTGGAGAAAGCAGTGCTTGAGTATTGTCCAGCTCTCTTGGATCCCCTTTCCTCCTAGGGCCTTGGCCCAGGAGATTACTCCAAGGAGCTCCCTGAAGAGGTCAAAGTCGGTTCTCTTGAACTCCAGGGTTGCAATCCTGCTTCTGGCCCAGCTTCCTCCTCATAGGATTGTGAATTCCAACATCTCATGGTCACTGGCAGCCAAGACTGCCCCCAACCTTTACATTTTCAACTGGACTATCTTTGTTTGTTAATATCAGGTCTCGCAGTGCCCCCCTCCTCTTGTTGGTCATCAGCTACCTGCATCAAGAAGTTATCTGCAATGTACTGCAGCAAGCTCCTGGACTGTCTGTTCCTAGCTGTGTGATTATCCCAGCAGACATCAGAGTGGTTGAAGTCCCCTATGAGGCCCCACTAGGCCCTGTGATCATGAGGTTTCTTGCAGCTGCCTGTAGAAAGCCTCATCCACTTTCTCTTTCTGGTTAGGAGGCCTATAGTTAACTCCTTCGACATCACCCCTTGCGACTACCAAAATATTAAAATCCAGTTACATCAAGCTACAAAGTAGAGTTTTACCAAGATGACTCCAGATTCTTTATTTTTCAGAGGTTCTCAGTCATTTCAACAATGATGAACTGTATAAAGGAACTCAACAGCTCAGCAGCATCTTTTTTTTTTTTTTTTTTTTTTTTTTTTTTTTTTTTTTTAGTGCTATAGCTTTAAAATACGAATAAATTACCTCTGATTCCACAATGAATAGCTATTTGTTTTTCAACTTATGTGCACACAACTACATCAAACTTCCCAAAGAAGGAACTATAAAGCAAGAGAAATTGTGTAATCTCTATTATCATATATGAAGTTTTACATGAGGAAATTGAGACTTTGATCAGCTGAACCCTTACCTGTTTAGAAGCACCACATTTACATGAATTGCAAAGGATTTAAGGCAAACCATCTTCACCTCATCTCCTCCTGAAACCCCAACCATTGCCATGTAAAAGACTGAATTATCAGCACTGCTAAGTGTCTACTAGACTTTTATAGGGATAGTATTACTATTTGTATGCATACTGAGAGAAAGCTCATTGCCTCACTTCAAATACCTACTCTATACACCATGGATAAGCTCTACATCTTATACTTCTACACTTCTTAGAAATGTCTTTACAGGTTTGCATGGAATAGCAACACACATATCCAAAAAAAAGTGCAATGAGGTGCTGGTACTTATTCGGATAATCACATAAGGATACAACTCTACTTTGAACTCTGCAGTTAGTACAGTTTGCAAGGAGTTTTGGATGGAGACTTTTATTTATACATACTTATACATACATAAAACAAAATCAAAGGCTTCAGTTCTTCATTTTGATTCAAATTCCGTATATTGCCACACTAGGTTCCCACCATGAATAGGAACCTGCGTATTAAAAGCCTCTCCCTTTGTGTCAAAATACCAGAGCTGTTCTTAAAGCTCAGTTATCCTTAAACCTCAGCTATGGATTGCAAAGAAGCAGCAGTACCCAGGCTTTTAGAGGGCTGAGTTTTCCCTACCTAAGAGTTAAGCTAACATCTGCTATCTGAACAATGTACCTTTGTATCCCAGAAAGGGTGAGGTTGGAACAGGCCTCTAGATATCATCTGACCAACTTCCCTGCTCAACTAGTGATACCAAGATCTTATATTCTACTTCCCTAGCATTACTTGGTATGTAATATCCCTTACACTCTACTTATTTCATATACTCTAAAATTTCTTCTTGTACCATTTATTTTAGACTCTTACAGAAAAAGCAGTCTAGTTTGACTACAAATCCTATGTAGTTTCATGATGCTAAAAATATTCTGCTCTGGTGTCAGAAAATTATCATAAAGAAAAACTAGGAAAAACAAATGTCACTCCTGTCACTCTTTTCTAATCCATAATGCTCTCTGTAATGCTAGTAGAGACAGCCTGAAATAACAGAAGTGACACTGGTCTTCAGTTTGCTTGCAAGTGCAGCATGTACCAGATAGCTCAGATAAGCCTCAGTTTTTTTCCTTCTTGCAAATGGTAGAAGCTGACCTGAGTATGAAGAAACTAACTGTAAGAGATAATTGATCTCTCTGATTAGAATTGCAGAAATGTGCTTCTCTGGGTAGGTAAAATACTCTAGATCATATGGCAGTGAGGTATTTGCAGACAGACTCTGAGTAACTGTATGCTAACACAACTGCCTAGGTTGCAATCTGCCTAGCTTTTTAGCAGTTGTCCAAAAATTCCTTATACTAGTAGATTTGTAATCACCTTCCCTTTTTTTGTAATCACTCTTCCCTTCCTCTTAGAAGCATTGTACACCTGTGTGTACACTTGTGTACTCTTCCTCTTAGAGGCATTGTGATGGGAATCCAGTTGCACAGAACGCTGTGGCTACTCTAAAGATTTTTTTTTAATGTTAAAAAAGTCATTCATTTTTCTAATGCAGACTGGGAAAATTTTATTTAGAAACCACACTTAAGACATCTAGATCAGACAGGACAGAAATAAAATTTTTGTTTATAAACAAGTCCCCCAACCATGCTACAAAGATTCTTGCTCCAAGCTTTTCTTCCATGTAGCCTAATATATCAAAACCTATTGCAGCCAAAACTGGACCTCTTCTTGCATTTCCTAGGAAGTTCTCCTTCCCTTTCACCATCAAGCCCTGGATGACTGCTCTTTCCCCTCTCCAATCTCCATCTCCTTGCTACAGCTCCACCTACTCTGCCTCTGAATACAGCCTCTTGGCTACCAGTGAAAGCTCTTCTTCTCAGGTTGCTCAACAGGAATAAGAATAAACTGGAGCCACTCTTTTTTGAAACACATTAATCAAACATTAAATAAAAAAGACAGAAACTGTGCATCACAGATATACTACCATAAACTGTTTGATCTCCCAAACTCTGACTATATCTGACAGCAGAATAACCTGAAGGAGGTAAGTGCTCTAAATGGACCCTGAATCAGCTTCTGAAGGGGGCAGGCTTTAACTGACTGTCAGAAAACTGAAGAAGCTTGGCCTTTGGCATCAGCTATATTTACCACTCTAGAATGGGAATGGGCTTTCTCCAAGGAAGAGAGTAACAACATATAAACTGAATGTGTAAAGTTCAAAACCTGACTTCTCCTTTCCCCTCCTCCAGGTAATGTAGTGCCATATTCACACTGGAATTTATAGCTCGGAGAGGTACACAGACCCCAGTTAACATATATAAAATGAAAGCAGATGAAGTTACAACTCACTTCTGTGGTGCATTCCTAAAAAGCTTGTTTGTTGACCCTGGGCAACTTTTAAGGTGCTCTTTGAAAACCCACAAAATAGTATGTACTCTCCTAGTCATGCACTATTTGTCACTTATCTATATAATGTAACTTACACATTTCAAATGTAACTCAAATTCAAATATAATGTAACTCAAAACATTTCAAATGTTTTAGAAGGTTGAACATGGATTAATAAATAGTTTGTGTTAAGTTGCACGTTGCTTTAGAGTTAATTATTATTTTGATTTAATGATTTTAAGATGTTTCTTATTTTACTGTTTTCCATCAGTAGGTCCCTCTGTACAATATGTCCTTGACTGAAAAGTAGTTTATTACCAATAAAAATGTCCTTAGCTAAATAATAAATAACAAATTCAGCACCTAATGCTTTCATGGTTTTGGTTTCAAAAGTTTGGAGTGGATTTTTTTTTGCTTAAGAAAGGAGACTTCTGTCTTAAAATATGAAGGCCTTTCTGTTATCTATATCTATCTGTTATTATCTATAATAAACATTATAGATGTTTATAATACATTATAAACAGGCATTATTTTATAATTATATATATGTGTGTATATATATTTTATATAATAATACACATTTTGCCATGACATTTAAACTTTCAGAACTGAAATCATTTTATTCTCATCACACTATACAATATACATACTTATCTGACATACCTGTAACTCTAGGCAGGAAAAAAAAAAAAAAAGCTGAGAAACACTGCTGAATCAACAGCAGTTCACAGGCCAATGAAAAGTTGTCTAAAACTATTATTTATCTGTGGATTAATTCTGCCTGTACTGCTTGCTCAGCATAACATAATTCCCAAAAAAGCTATCTTCACCCAAAAGCAATATTAACCAGAATTCATAGGCACAGCATAAAACAAAGCTGTGATCTCATCCATCTCTGTGAAAAGAATTACCATGAAAAGTTTCTCTTTGATTAAATGAGGCTCGTTCACCGTGATAGCAACCAGTGAAAAGTAAGTGTCTATTGCAAAAATGGTAAATTCAGTTGCTTGGTAAATGGAAAAAAATCCTGTCAAAGAAAGAATTCTCAGCTGCATTTTTGACCCTTTAAATAGAAACTTGGTTACTAGTCAAAAGAAATCATTTTCTCTAAGACTGACTATTATTTGAAGGAAAAAAACTCTGGGAAAAAAAATCCTTTATATTGTTTTTCAGTGTTCTTTCCTTAGTGCTGTTTTGCTCTATGTATGGTCCTGTGCAGCTCATTATCTGTGTGTCATTCACTTTTAAATTATGCTTGTAAGTTATTTATATGAGCTGGTGACACTTTTCCAGAGACCATTAAAAAAAAAGTCACAGAATGTATCACAGTGGGTCCAAAGAAGTCATGATTAAAAGATACATTCATTGATTTTGTTTGGAAAGGAGACATGTACCCAAAAGGGTAATTGTTGAACACAAGCCCATTCTTAAGTTGTGATATAGCAAGCCACATTTAAAAAGTATACCTTTCTAGATCACAGTCCACCTTGTCATAATGATCATAATGATGATCGTCATATTATCCAAAGTCTGATCACAGATTATTAAGTGAAATTCTACTTAAGATTTTCTAATAAATAAATCCTACTATGATATCTGACAAACAGTAGTGCTGCTGAATGAAAATACTGTCTCAGCTTCTTAGGCTTTGCATTGTACTCTTTCCAGGGTGGTTTCAGTGTCCTGAAGGAATATGTTTTTCTGGAAGGAATCAGGGTGTAAGTGGATATACCACAGAATGCCTGTGGGCACACAAGCAGATTCTTACATATAGCAGATGCCACTATAGAGCACTTTTATTCGTTGTGTATGCTCTTGTCATAATGGTATGTAAGTACTCAATTTGCTGAATAGAGTATAATATACTTGAGATCCTAAGAAGAGTTTAGAGTATGGAGAGAGTTTCTGGTAGAACAAAGAGAAATTTCCAATAAAGAAAGGTTTTCATCCCTGTATGATATGTCTGCTGCATAAAAAGCTTTTCCTTACACTGAAGTTTGTGTATTTCAAACAATGAAGTGTGTGTCTGTTGCAGGGAGAGGCAGATCTATAATAGGATTTTGTTTAGTTGGGAAGGATACATATGACAAAACTGAGTCTATACCACAGAGTCATACACAGAATGTGGCTGTGATAAATTAATGTTTTCCAATCAGAAATGATTTATATTATTGAGTGGTATCATGTATTCTAAAGCCATTTTTTTGAGTATTCATGTGATAACAGAAGATGGATGTTTTCTGCATAGATGATCCTGAATTTGATTCTTCAAGTGATAGCAGACTATTTATCCCTTTTTATCTGGAGTTTATCAAATCCAGAAGACATAATCTGTTCTATACTTTGATAAAGGGGTAGGAATCATCATTCATAGAACATGATGCTTTTACAAATGCCCAAACTTCTTTTATAACTGTTTATGCCTACTACTGTGAAACAGCAATGGTTATAGACAAGCAAGACCAGAACTTGCATGTACCAAAGGCTAAAAACTCAAAGCACATACTTGTCAGGGGCATTACAGAATCATAGAATAGTTGAGACTGGCAGGCACTTCTGTTGAACATCCAGTCCAGCCCCACTCTTCATCCAAGATAAACTAGAGCAGGTTTCCCAGGAACACGTCAGTCAGATTTCAAACATCTTCACAGAATAAAATTCCTCCACTTCTCTGCACAACCTACTCCATTGTTTCACAATCCTCAATACAGGAACTTCTGTATTTCCATTTACGCCCATTGTCTCTGTCCTATGAATGGGTTCCATTGTAAAGAACCTGTCTCCTTCGTTACAAGCTCACATCATATATACACATCATATACACATTAAGATCCAACTGAACCTTCTCTTCTCTAGGCTGAACAGTCCCACTTCTCTCAGTCTGAGAGTTGTTCCAGGGCTCTTGTCATCTGCATGGGCTTTGCTAGATACACTTCAGTAAATCCATGAATTTTTGTACGGGGGAGCCCAGAAGTGAACACGGTACTTCAGTTGTGGTCTCTACCAGTATGAGTAGAGGAGAAGGATCACCTCTTTCCACCTGCTGGCAAATTTCTGCCTGGATACTGCTGGCTGCCTTTGCGATGAGAGTGCATTGCTGGCTCATGTTCACCTTGTTTTCCACCAGGACCTTTAGGTCCTTCCCTGCAGTTCTATTTTTCAGTTACTTGACCCCAGTCTGTACTGGTGAATGGTGTTATTTCTCTCCAACTGCAGGACTTTGCAGCTCCCTTTGTTAAATTTAATGAGGTTCTTCTTGGCACTTTTCTCCAATCAGCCAATGTTCTACTAAATGCCAGCACAGCCCTTTGGTATATCAACCATTTGTGCTCCTTCTCCAGACCAACCTGATTTTTCACATGTAGCCCTATTCAGGTGTTATAACGCCATTATCTTATCATATCTTATCTTATCATTATCTTATCATTATCTTATCATTATCTTATCATTATCTTATCATTATCTTATCATATCATATCATTATCTTATCATTATCTCCTTGATCTCTTCCTCCACTCAGGCAATCATCAATAAGAGTCATGATGAAAAGGGCTAACTGATCACATTCCAGCCAAACTTCAGCTGACATGAAAAAAAAATATTATAAGTCAATCACCTTATCCCATATATATCGGGACAGCCTGAGAGCCCATTGAGCTCTCCTCACAAGGCATTGTGCTGCATACCAGGATATCTACTTGAGCAGGGATGTCTCCCGAAGTCGCTCCTCAGGGCGACACTTACCAGCAATAAATCCACGGAATTTAGCATGCTAAAACTTTCTAAATTTTTGTAAGTTTTTCTAAATTGTGTCTAGGTTGATTATGCACATAATCCCTTAGGAATAAAACCATTTACCAAGTCTGGGACCAAGATTGGATCCAGATACATCAAGGCTTCTCTGAGAAGGGATTTGGAAAGCAAGGGAGTCCAATTTGAACCCTGTGACTTAACAGGAAGGTCTCCCTCTTGTTCTGTAGAAATTTGTCCTCCATGCAGTAAATAAGACTGCCATTGAATCTAGTTGAAACTACTGTGCAAGGATTTACAGTCCATGATGAAAACAAATAAATTTCCATTCCTATCCACTCTGACACCATGCTTTATGAAATAAGGTTATTCTTCTAGAAAAGCTTATACAAGGTCACAACTGACCTTTTTGTCTTTCTTTTTCTCTTTCTTGTTTTCTTCTTCTTTTTTTTAAACATGAGGTTAGTTTTTACTAAAATGAAAATTTACTCTATATTTGAAATGACATTCTGCTCAAGAAGTCATTCTGCACAAGAGAACTGTGTGTGTCCTGTAAAAGTAGTAACAGCTTAGTAGGACACACTTCAATTATATGCTGTGCTTATTTCAGAGGTGAGGGAGATTAATCTTCAAACATTACCTTTCAGGCATACAACAAAACAAAACTGGAAGACTTTTACTTTTCTTAAACAAGTTAAGGTTTGTTATTTGCACCTGCAAAGCTTTGTTATTTGCACCTGCAAATTAACTCAAATCAGCCTGATGACAAGAGGATAAGTATTACCTGTTGGCAAACAATACAAAAAACATTATTTCATAGGTCAATCAGCATTCTGGAATCAAGGCATTTCTAACCATTTTATTTTCAGTGCTCTTGATTATGACCATGGCAAACTAACAGCATAGGTCATTCTAGAAGAAAACACTACTGTAGTTAAATTTTTGCTATTCTTTATTCCTTGCAGAGAAACAAAATCAAGATATGGGATAAGTTAAAGAAGCAAAAGGAAAGGTAGATGATTAGAAGAGGAAGGAGGCCTTCAGACATAGAGAAGCATTGTCTAGTAGCTGTCTAGTCCGCCTTGTTTAAGTTTGCTTAGGTCTAATTTTTGCCCTTTCAGAGAACACTGCAAACCATCAAGCCATTTGTTTATTTACTTCTGTGTCCAAAACAAATAGAGCCAGCAAATGGGACATCACAGCTAAACTTTTCATGTCAAACCAGCCAGATTTATGGTTTCTCCAGAGTGAAATCCGTATTTCCCGCAAAAGTGAAAATAAAAGACAGAAAATTTATTCTTACCTATGCAGTTGGCAGATAAACATACCACTTTCTTCTCTTTTGTTCTGTGCAGTAAGAGGTTCCTTGCCCTTAACATGGACAAAATTGGAGTCACAGGCTGAAGAGAATGCAATATGGAGTGGGTGCTTTCGAAACCTTTTTGTGGGACAGACACAACATGAAAGAGAGGATCATATAAGAGAGTACATCCCAAAGGCTCTGTGAACTCACCAGCTCCTCTCTTTTAAGACATTAAAAAAGCAGCTGCCCATACTCATGACAAGTATGACTGAACACTGCAAGGATAAAAGCATACATTCCTCTGTAGCAAACATATCTTCCTAGGGAGATAGGACCATTCTCTTTGCAGAACATAGCTTTGCTCATGAAAAGAGCCACTGTGTAGACAGTCAGATGATGTATTGCCAGCCGCAGTTTCTGAGAAGATGCAAGATGCAGCTCCATATAGAGCTCAGTGTTGTAGTGTGATCCTAAAGAGACAACTGTTTGAATGACAAATGTTAGCTCTGCACTTAACTGGATTGGGCTGGATGGCTCACTTGCTGCTGATGACTGCAGTACATGAGGCATCTCCATCTGAACCCCTATTTTCTTCCAGGCTTTTTGAACACAATACCTCAGTTTTAGGAGTGCTTCTCCTTTTAAGCTTTTTCACTTCCCAACAATTTTCCAGCACTTCTGAAGCAAGTGCAAAGGGCTGCCTTGTTCCATCAGGAAAACAACAACAACAACAAAAACACCTTTTATCACTTCTCTTCAGAGCAAAGACACTTACAGCCTAAAAGTACAATCTATAAACTTCTTTCATGCTCTGTTGAACCTAAAGCAATCTTTCCTCTAGTTAGACAGCCTGAACTCCATATAGCATACTAAATCGGTCTAGCTGCTCTAGCAGTCCATGGACAGAATATTAAAAAGATTGAAACTGCTTGCAATCAGAGGTTATTTAAAGGTACTTGAAAAGAAAAAAAAAAAAACAGTAATCATACAAAACTCCTTAAGAAATTGTCATGAGCATTGAGTTCCCGCAAAAGCCCTGACCCTTTAAAAAAGTTGCTAAAGTAAAAACATGAGCAATTTCTCGCTTAATCTTGATAGAATAATTTACATCTTCTATTCAAACTGGCTGAATAGCATTTACCTTTTTATGATGCAACTCAGGGGAAACACAGCAGGTTTGACTGTACTTCTTTGAGGTTTGGAGTACAAAACAAAAATTTTAGGAATAATTCAGGCAACTTGAGCTACAGAAAACATTCACAGTACCTACTAATAAGCAAAATACTCAAACTGGCATAATTCTAATGGAAATCACCAAGAGTCATACAGCTACTGGAGCTGGATGAAATATATTTAATTTTTTTCTTTTTCTCTCTTTCTATCTTTTTTTTTTTTTCTTCAGAAATCAGTTCTGCTGTGAATCAGTGAATTCATTGTTTCAGTTAGATCTTTAATTCCCATGTGCCTGATCTTGTGGGTACATTCCATCAACTCCTTCATTATTGATTAAATCACAACACTCTGTCCAACTGGAGTTACCCACCACCCATCAGCAGTCTCTTTACATTTCAATAAACTAGCCAACTTGTTCTCTTTTTCTGTATACTCAGAGCTTTGATTTCACACATTCTATCTGGAAACTATGGCTGTTGACAATGACACTCTATTCGCAGCTTCATCCCTTTATCTTTTCCCTCTGATTACATCAGCTTGTCCAAGTCCTGCCTTGCAGTGCATCACTGCTATTTCTTTCGCTTTGCTGACAGCCTCAAGCAGCAGCATAATCTCTCTGCTGTACTTTATGGGATTCCATTGTGAAAATAACAATCTCTTTTCCTTCCAAATTGTCCCATGTTCACATATTACCCCAAAGATGCATTTTGAGTCAGTGTAGATATTGGCCTGCTTTCTTTCTGATAACTCCAGAGTCCATGTCAAACAAAGCATTCTGAGCTTTGATTTTGCTATCTGAGCTGATGGATTTACTACCAATGGTTTTGCCTCTATTTCTTCTTTTAAGCTGACAACTGCATAACCAAACTTCCTCTCTTTTTTTCTTTCTTTTTTCTTTTTTTTTTTAATTTTTTTTTTTTTGCCAATACATTCTCAGAAAGAGTAGGGCTCCTCTTACTCTCTAAAGGGAAGCATAGCCTAGCAGAGCTCTATTTTGTGTCCTATCGTGGGATTTTCTCATCCAAAAGCAAACAGCTTCCAACTTTGTTCTTCAAAAGAGATACAAAAGAAGGTGTCTTTTAAATTCAATACCCTTTAATTCAATTGTTGTACTTTGATAGCTCTTTTATAGATTTTGGAGCAGCTAACTGAAAAGTCTAATAAAGATGTTTGAATATGATGATAGGACCTAGCAAGTTTTCCATTTTTTGCTTGTACATATTGACTTCAAATATGAAAATATATGAAAAGTATATTTTAGTAACAGCTAATGTTTCTTTGTTCTTTAATGCTCAATAATATCTTCTGTTAAAGATTTTCTTGCTGTCTTCATATTTGGAACTAGGTGGTACAGGACCATAATCAGTTTATTGAAGGCAATTGAAAAGTTATATTCAAGATGTTTTGCGTATTAAAAGGATCTGTTCTGCAGAGAAAGGAATTAGCATTCTTACAAAGCAAAGAGTTTGGAAATAGGTTATTCATGGTGACTTCTCATTTTCCAGAAAGTGCTTTGGGAAGAATAGAAAAATCTATTTCAAAGATTTTGTAAGAGCATAAGTAACTTCCTCTAACCTCTGAAATTTAAAAATGAACCATGGCTATTAATATTACATTATCACATTTAGCGAGAGTAAATATGTTACAAAAATTAATGATATAATCAAAGGAATAAAAGCTAAGGGGACTGTTTATGGTTTGTAATAACTAAATTAATAGCAATAACTACAAGACACTTTTGCAGCATCTCTCATTTCACCTTTTTAAAATATATTTTTCTAGGGCAGTTGTATATTATTATGTCCATTCTGCATTTCAAGAAATTAAAGTCTGGTGAAGTTATAAACTTGCCCGTATGTATGGATGGGAAAGGCTGCACAGAAGCTGTCTTGTCAAATGGTATAAAAAGCGTACCGTGTTTGGTGATGATAGAAGAAGTTTGGAGTAAAGCAACTAACTGATCACCAAAATTAGAAAGATTGCTTTCTATTTCCTGGATTAAAGCCCAGTAATTTTTAAACACAAAGTGAAGGCTGAGGTCATTATCGCCTGACTTTATTGGAGCAAGTTTTTGATATGCTGAGAAGCATGAATTATTTCTTGTGCAAAAGGTAGGAAAAATCAAGTTCTGAAAATAACTCTGATGTTGGTACATAGAAACACAAGGACTAAAAATAACACAGAGTATATTTTTCAGTATCTGTTTTACTGAACTTGGAATTACAGTTGGTGGAGGTATCAATTCTAATTTTAGGAAAAATACTCTAAAGCTATCTGCATGTCTCAGCATACATTTCCATGCCTTAATATGTTTAAACTCTTCTACATTTCATCTTAATTCCTATCCTTAATCCTTATTTGAAATTGATTATTAAATATCTCTATAATTGCTTTTACTCTAAATTTCTGGTTAGTATATAGACCTGATTTCTTATTAGACTACTATTAGTATAGGAATTCATTAAGCACAACTGCATGTACACAGTTGTCTGGAAAAAAAGTCTGTGATAGGGAAAAGTAGGTATATTCCTACCAGCAGATCTGACTTATGCCCAATCTGGTGCCACCCAGCTCCATCAAAAAAATGCAAATAAGCAAAAACTTGTGCAATATTTCTACTCTTATCATTTTATCACCAAATATTCTGCATGCTTCTTTGGGAATCAGAAAAGCTGTATTAATTAAACAGTGGAAATTCTTAGTTTGAATTTGATATGAAAGACACTAAGGAGTAATGTATAAAACAGGAAGAAGAAAGGAAGAAACCAGAGAATCCCAAATAGAACTATAATCGGAAAGGTAAGACCTCACTGCAAATATCATTTAAGTCTTCATTCAGACCTGCATGAGATAGATAAAGATGAATGTGAATTTTAAGTTGCATTTAATATTCATTAAAGTAATTATCTCTCTTAATGAAGAATTTGCTGGATGGTGGTTGTGCAATGGAGTATGAAACCCTACCTGAATAAAACCAATCTCTTTTTTTTTTTTTCTTGACCATTAATAAACAAGTCACAGAAAGTACAGTTGTGTTTATAGTACTTTTAGAATGGAAACAATCTGAAATGATAAACATCATAGACTTTGTTTTGGGTCTCTCTCACTTGCTATTTTGATCCAAGCAAAATATTTCAGCCTTTCTTACCACAACTTAAAAGTATTTCACACCTAAATGAGTGGACTAATGCAACAGTTTTTATATAATAGGATATATTTTATCCCAGTGATTTGAACTATTAATCACAAGAATAAAAACTGAGCTCTGTCATGTTTATGTTCTACAATATGTATGAAAATTGCTTATTTGTTTCCATGATGTTATAGTGAAAAGAAACAGACAAGTTCTAATTGGAAACTATTGTAGTGTGAAGCAATTAGCTGAATTATATATGCCTTTCAGTTAAGACCACTTTTTATTAACTATACAAACTCATAGAAGCAGGAGAAAAAAAGGTGGGTTGGTAAGCATCTCAGCAATGAGCAGCAGAATATAAACACTGGAATAATAATACTGGAAATATGGAGGGAATAGTTCTATCAATAAATAGTAAAAGTGTATATAAATATGTTGGACAGGAGAAGAAAATGCAAAATGAATCTTTTATAAATTTCCTTAGGTAGTTTCTCAAGTTGCTTACATGTCTTGTGATATAGGTCATGCTGAAAATTACGTTTTCAAACTCAGATCAATATTCATAATTTTAAAGTCCTTGAATATTGATTTGTCTTCTACTTCAAGAGATACTGAGAATGATGTTATGGATGTTGTAATGCTGGGGCAGAGCCTTAACACAGTCTAATAACTATGGATGCAGGAAAATAGCTTCTATTGTCATTGCAATATTATGATTGGGGCTGTGTTTTTTCATTGTGCTTACACGAATACAGATAAATGAATTAATCATTAGAGAAAGTCAGATTGCCAAGTCTTTTAGTTAGGCTGGGATAATAATACATAGATAATGATACAATATTTGAATCTTAAAAACTTAGTAGGAAAATAATCAGGAGAAGAAAGAAACAAAGAAAGGAAGCACAGAAGTTCTATAATGTTTGGGAATTTAAAAAGCTTTCAGATATTTATATTTTAAAATGAAGTTAATTAATGTCATTTTCCATTAAACATATCTGTATTGTTTTCTTTAAGATACTAACTTGCTTTTCTTAAGAAAGAACAGAGGATGCTGCAGATTAACACTGTAGGAGTATCAATAATTTCTATTGCAAACATTTCACAGAATCACAGAATCTTTAAGATTGGAAGAGACCTCTAAACATCATCTAGTCCAACCTTAAATGGAGATGATCTCCATTTGGTATCATCTAGCAAATTCTTGTCAGAGAAATAGAAGGAAATTGATTTTGAGGCCAATAAATAGTTTAGTTTGATTGTTTTTGTTTTTTTTAATACATGGCTTATTCCTTCCTTTTTTTTCAGAGTATGTAGAGTTTCTCTGAAGGAGAAATTATTTTTGGTACAGTATGAGAGCAAGAAGGATGGAACTAATGGAGAGTTTACAAGATTTATTATTACTATTATTATTAATTATTATTAATTATTATTAATTATTTTCTCCTACACAAGTGCAGGCTCTTTCAAGTAGGGTCTTCATCATTTGTAGAGTAACTGGCACACAGAGGGTATTATTTTCTGAGAAAAATAAAGGATAATATGATCACATTAAATGCTTCTGCATGGGAACTACAAGTGCAAAAGAGCCATAGAAAAAGAAAAGAGAAAAAAAATCTGTTGTCAAACTCTTTCATTTACACATGTATGAAGAGAGTCTTCTTTCCACCTCAAAGGTCTGAGCTTTTAAAGTGCCTACTGCAAGGCAAATCTCTGATCTCTATGAGCGTGAGAAGAGTGATTAAGAAAAAGATACTTGGCCAATTGCCTAAATACGTGACCATCACTTAGATCCCCAGTTGCTGGGGAGTCCTTCTTGCTGTGATGATCTGCAGAGCCTTCCCAGCAACTGGAAGGTCTTACACAGTGCATCCACCCATAAGTAAGGTCTCCAAAGTCACTGTAAAAGGGTCCCACTTTTATAGAACCAAATGAGCAAAACTTGCAGTTTCTTTGTTAGCGGTAATATCTGATATGATCTACTATATATTCCCTATCATCTGGGAACAGGACTTGGCCAGAGTCCCAATTTTGGGTGGGAGGGTTTCCTTCAAGGTCAAAAACACTTGCACGAGAGCCTACAAGAGTTACAGTTTTATGGGCCTACATGCCGTTTAGCATAAGCAGTTCTACAGGTGATTTTTGTGTATACTACAAAGGCTGTGCTGTGTTCATTTGCAAGTCAACAACGACTTGGACCTGTTGTTCAGGTAGAGCACCTAAAGAGCTACTATGACCAAGTCTTCTTCCAGCAGTAGTAACAAGGTTCCCTTAACATGGAGATTATAAGGACAGAGAACGGAGGCACAGGTGGTTCTGGGGGAAAAATGGAATTTGCATTGTAGCAATTTCATTGTATGTTCTTCTGATAGCTGCATAAATCATGAAAATATGGCTAATATATTTTAAAAGCAGTTCAAACATGTGCTAAGAAGGGTCTAAAAATTGTTATGTAATTTTAATACCAGAGACTATGAGAATTTCCAAGATTCTATGTGAATACTGTGCAACATATGGGAGAGAAAGTGAATGCTTTTTCACAGTTGACAGAATCTTCACCTTTGAAGTAGTAAGAAGAAAATCATTTCTCTTACGCATCTATGCAGAAAATAATTCTGCAATTCTGTCTGGAACTTCTGACCATCAGAATGAACACTGTCTGCCTGCAGATCAACTCCACAACATTCAATTCTTGTGCTTAATATGTCTGGGACATCCTCGCTGTGTTATGTTTATGCCGTTTGTGCAAAATGGGCACTGGGTTTGCATCTGAAGTGAGTTAATCAAATCTGTTAAAGGATACGTGTTATGTTTTGTGGGATCCTGATGATGAATATTGTATTTCATGATTGCAACTTCCTTTCTCAAAAATCCTAGTAATTTTTTTTCTGATGTTAACAAACATGAAAATGCTGACTTCTAAAATCTGCTTCTACTTCTGATAATGTACAAAGGAAGCAAATAAGGTCTTTGTAGCTTTTCAAGCACAGTGTACATATACATATAGATAGTATATATGCCTATATTCCTACATAAATATAGCCCATTGTAGGATTTTAAGACAGTTATCCTGTCCTCTTGCCTGCTCTTTCACTCTTCTTGTCAGGAACCATTACATGAAGTTGTGCCACGGGAGTTTCAGGTTAGATGCTAGGGAAAGTGTCTACATGGGAAGAGTGGTCAAACACTGGAACAGGCTGCTCAGGGAACTGGTGGAGTCACCATGCCTGGCAGTGTTCAAGAAATGTGTAAATGAGACACTTAGGGACATGGTTTAGGAGGCATGGTGTTGAAGGGTTTAGGGTTGGTTTCAATCTTGAAAGTCTTTTCCAGCCATAACAATTCTATCATTCTGTATCCAGACACCATTTGTGCTTCTAAAGGCAAGCCAAAGACGATAGATTGCAGGAGTCAGGTCAAAACCAAGCAGTCAAAATTTTGATAGGATATACTTTTTCCTATTCTAAAATGACACAAAAGTTACTGATTGCTTCCTGAAATGGGCTAGAACACATGAAAGAATTTGAGGGAACTTTAACTGACAATAAAATAATGCATTCACTGCCCACTTCAGGGTGATTGTATCATGGAAATGAAGAAGATTTGGACAAAGGAAAAGAATTGTACGGCTAATACAAACACAACAAAAAGATAATTTTATTTGACGTAGAAGAATAGGGAAGCTGTATCCATCCAATGTCATTCTGTGACAATACATTTTTTCTACAAATTAGTTCGTTTTTACTGTGCAATTCTGATAATTGCTTTTCTTCCTTCCTTTCTTCCTTTCCTCCTTTCTTCCTTTCGTTCTTTTGTTCTTTCGTTCTTTCTTGCATTCTTTCTTGCGTTCTTGCTTTCTTGCTTTTTCAGGAATATTTAGAATCATAGAACAGTTTCATCTGCAATGAACAACGGGGATCATCTTGTCTTTCTCCCATCCTATTTTCTCCACCACCCAAATCCAGTTTTAACTTTAAGTTACATTCACTTGGTGATCATACATTCATTTTAATATTTCAATATTTCCAAGAATGGAGATCCTCTAATGTCTCTGGGAGAATTGTTCCAATCATTTTTGATTCTCATGGGAAGTGAGAATGACAATCAATCTCACTTGCACCTTCAGAAAGTTTGGTCTGTCTTCTCTATCATTAAACATATATCAGACAGCTCAAGACAATAATTAGATTTCTCACCAGTCTTCCTACTTAGACTGAATCAAATTTTCATTCTTTTCATGTATGTTCATCCAGTGCTTCTCTATAGACTCTCTGCGTAATATGCTCTAGTATCTTTTTGTTTAGCATCTTTCTTGTTCCCAAGAATTCAAGCTGGTCAGATTCCTTCAGCTCTCATAGATGCTGCAGCATCATGTCCTAAGTGTAACTTCCAATAGACTATTGTCTGTTCAAATCTGACTTTTTCCCCCATCTTTTTTAATCCATACACTATTGTAAGAATCAAATCTGACACAAACTTTTTGCAGGTGCACTTGTTGAAGGATACAGGTTACACATTGCTAATGTACACCTCAAAGTTGATTCCTGAACAGTTACCTAAGCCACCCTTTTAACAGTTGCTTCTAAACACACCCTTCACCTCCTGCTGATTGATATGTGGGGAGTACACTGTCAGGGACACTATATGTCATTTACAAGTGACTTCCTGTCCGGGAATGTTCATTTTACCTGTGCCCCTAGCACTTCAGATTACATGAATGCGCAGATGAAGATGGCAGCAGGGCCATGAACTTATTTTCTGAGGATCAAAGTTAGTACTACGAGAAACGTGCTTTCTGGACTCTTCTTGAGGTAGCAAGGACCTGTCATATCCCAGCTGAGGACATGATGATATTATATAGCTCAAATTATTTTTTTAATTAAAAAGTAGAGTTTTTTTTAATTAATTTGATCTCATTATTAAAAAAAGCAGTAATTTAAACAGGTAATATTACAAGCAATTTTGACATTTACAGACCTTTTATTTATTCTTAAAAGCGTACTTTGCCTAATAGTTTCATAAAGTACTTCATATTGTACCTCGCAATCTAAAAATTTGATAAAAGCTGTTTTTTTTCCAACAGAGGGCAGTGTTTATTTGCTAAACAGTTTGCTGTGCTATAGATAATCCTGCAGTTTTCCATAGGTAAGAACAGAAAAATAATCTACAAAAAATCCTCTATGGTTCTTTTCTGATTCACTATTGTTTCTTGAAGCCTTTATATGAAGATTAAAAAGAAAGGAAATAGACTTTTTTTTTTTCACATCACAGAACTGGAGACAATGTGAGAGGAATATCTTCCTACAAGAAAAATACACTCACTGTTTGAAATGAATAGACATAATTGAAAGTTGTATTTTACAGCTCCTTTTACTTCCACACACATGCATATAATCTTATTATTTCTAACCCCAAGCAGTTCAGTAAACATTATGTTATCCTTTAATCATAAATGTACAAGGGAAGACTAAGCAATCTAGGCCTCTTTAGCCTGGAAAAGACTGAAAGGAGATCTGATCAATATGTAGAAGTACCTGAGGGAGAATGTAGGGAAGATGGAGCCAAACTCTTCTTCATGCTGGCCAGTGACAGGACAAGGGATCATAGAATCATAGAATCATAGAATGCTTAAGGTTGGAAGGGACCTCAGAAGTCATCTAGTCCAAACCCCCTGCTCACGCAGGGTCACCTAGAGCATGGGGCAGAGGGCTGCGTCCAAGCAGGTTTTAAAGATCTCCAAAGAAGGAGACTCCACAACCTCTCTGGGCAGCCTGTTCCAGGGCTCTGTCACCCGCACTGTTAAGAAATGTTTCTTTAAGTTCCTGTGGAACTTTTGGTGCCTCAGCTTGTGGCCATTTCCTCTAGTCCTATCGCTGGCCACCACTGAAAAGAGGCCACCCCCTCCTCCTCACTGCCTCCCTTGAGGTGTTTATAGACACTGATCAGGTTCCCCCTCAGCCTTCTCTTCTCCAGGCTGAACAGGCCCAGCTCTCTCAGCCTTTGCTCACAGGGCAGATGTTCCAGGCCCCTGATCATCCTCGTAGCCCTGCGCTGGATTCTCTCCAGCAGCTCCACATCCCTCTTGTCCTGGGGAGCCCAGAACTGGACACGGTCTCCAGATGTGGCCTTACCAGGGCCACAGGGGTAATGTGTATAAATGAAAACACAGGAAGGTCCATTTCCATATGAGGAAGATGCAACCCTGTATGTCCCTGCTGGAGCAGGGGAGTTGGACTAGATGATATCCAGAGTTCCCTTCCAATCTCAAACATTCTGTGATTCTGTGATTCTTTATAAAATACGGCAGTTCTGCTTTCCAGGTTCTGTATTTACGTTTAGAGTACTGTGATTTAGGTAGTATAGACTTTGACATCTGGGGTATTTTATCAAAAATGAGACTTTTCAGCTAATCGTATGTATGGAATTTATGATTTAGTCTACTGCTTGGGCATAGCACCCCCAGGAATAGATAATGGAATGAAAGTAGTAAAGCCTGTTTGTGCTTACAAGATACAGACATTTTTGAGAGATGTTATTTGATCTGAATAAGGTTTAGCGCAGTGGCCGTACTCTCTGTAAACCTTTGATTCAGTGAAATTACATCAAAAATAAGAACAATCAATAATGAATTGCATTAAGCTTGGCAATTGTCACTCCTAAAATAATTTATATTCATTTTTGTCAGGATGCAGTGTAGAAGATGATGTTTCATTTTTATTACTTTTGACAATATACAATCATAAATTGAATGTCTTTCTTCTTTTTTTTTCCTCAAATTCTCCAAAGTTGAGGATGGTTTAAAAGGTTAAAAGTTGGAAGAAAAAGGAAGAGTTTGGAAGAGGGTAAAAAATATAAATCATAATTAAAAGAGAAAAAAAAAAGAATAATCTCATTCAGGTATAATCTAATAGCTCAGATGCAGAGGTGGTAGAAAATAAAGCATGGAGACCTCTGTCTGCCTTCAACCTTAAGAAGCTAAAAAATTTTTCAAAAATCCCTTACAAAAATTTCAATTACTTTTATTTTGTTTGGAAATTCCCTTTCAAAAATCAGGAAACACCTTTAAAAACATAATTGTCTCAGTTTATCTCCTGGTTTTTGTTCAAGTATTTACTTAAAAGAAAAGTTTTGGTATCATTCTTCAGCCAGAAATAAGGACTTTGAAAGCAATGTCACAACATTTCTCCATTGATGCATACTATTTTTGGAAGTTCATTTTCAACCCAGGTTATTTCTGAGATCTAGTTTACATTTTAGAACTAGAAACTGTTGCATCAATGAAACTGCAGTTTGTGAAGCACTGCAAAGGAACCATCAGAAGAAGGAAAATTTCCTAATTTAACTTTGTTCAAGAAGCCAAGGTATTGCCAAATTACATCCTTAAATATCTGTAGCTGTGGAACAGTGTCCTCCAAGATGATTTCAGTAATACTGCAGTACCTATAAAACTGCATACCCAAAGGACTTTTGACAGCTTGCATAATAAATATTGCTTAATGTTTTTGGTTTTTTGGAGGAAAAAGAAGCAACATGCCATTGGAGATTCTAATAAAACTGAAGGTCTTGATAATCACAAGTATTTTGCTTTGTAACTTAAAACTTTGTAACTTTTACTATTCTCCGAAACACCTCAAAACTGCAAAACCTCTCAAACCATTTGACCTCACGATGGTACAGATTACTGATAATCCTGGGTTCCTCAGTGCAAGAGAGACATGGAGCTGCTGGAACAAGTCTGGTGAAAGGATAATAAGATGATGAAGGGACTGGAGCATCTCTCCTATGAGGAAAGACGTAGAAAGATGGGTTTTTTTCAGCCTGACTGCTCCCTACTTCTCCATTTTCAACTGTCTATTTTCATCTTAACTTCATTTTTTTTTCAAATTTATACCATGTTTACAAAGCAGCAATTTCAGTTCCCTGTCGTGTTCAGTCCATCTTCCTGGAACCGTTCGTAAGAACCTTGCTGTGATCCCTCTGCTTTTTCTACAGGGTGTTGAATACTGTAATTGTACCTGAAAAATAGCAAACCCTACATTTCCAAATCACCTCCAAACTCAAAATTTTGAAATGATTGTATCCGTCTCCTAGTAAAGTTTCTGTTTTACAACATTTTGAAGTCTCTTTCCTCTTCCTCTGCTGCCACTTAACTGTGTGTAACTACATTTGCAATAATAAGATTTATCTACATAAGAGTATTTCCTTTCTCAGGGTCTTTTTTGTGAGTACATTTCGTTCTCAATTCTAAATCAAGTAGAAAAGTTAGGGTCATACTCACTGCAATTCACTAGATTGCGTTTAGTAAAATCTCATTTTATTACAATGATCAACTGCTAGTAATATTTCATATATTTCTGTGTGTTTTTTCCTGACTGTATAAATAATCAGAGCAGGGTTGTGAAACCCAGAACACTTACAGGTGAGACTTACCCACTCTATTCCCATCCTATCTTGTTTTTTTTTTATTTGAAAGTAAAGCCCGGTGCACTGTGCTGTCTTATTCTGAGGAAAGACTCTAGCTCTGCTGCTTTGTTTTGTTCTAATGAGGAATTTAAGCAGTATGAATGCCAAAACTACCAGTATGAGAACATTTTTTCAGCTTTTGGAAGATATTTTGATAGTTTTATTTTCCTGAGTATTGTCTAAAATAACTTTGTAAGCAATCAAAATGATTGTTCTTTGATTTGTCAGCATTATTTCATATTCCCACATTCTCCTGGGATATAATTAACAATATTTCAGCCCAGAATCAGTAGACCACCTGTGTATTCCTGACTACCTCTGTTCGAGACACCAAGGTAATGTAAGTAAGAAAAGCGATACTTCAAACATACACAGCCATAGCATGATTTACCTTTTCTGGAGAGCTTAACTGCAAGTTTTTCACCGTTTTCTACTCCTTTACTTAGGACTGAGTGTGAATGACAGGGAGAGAAGGAATGATTAATTGATTAGTGAGAATGATTAATAGATTAGTGAGAAAGTAACGTGCCATTGCTTCTTTCTCATTGAGGGTTTAGAGATAAATGGAGAACTGATCACTAGGTAAAGAATCACTAAGAAATGAGTAAGGAATGAAAGAAGCTGCTCTAATCAGGGCATTTGTGGAAGAGTAAAACTCTGCTGAGGTTTACCTCTCTTCTCCTTTAAAGTATTCCTGTCTCTTCCTGCCATTATTGGTTGCTATGCAGAATACCTTGCAGTCCTCTTTTCTCTAGTGGTTGATTTCATCCCCTGTCTATTGCTTTCTGACAGTTCTTCAATGACAACGGTTTGTTTTCATAAAGTGACTGTTAAAAAATATGTCCCCAGAGTTAGCAGTAGGATTTGCCGTTCTATCTTTAAACTCTTTATTGACTCATGGAGATTTAGAGCTTCATAATTCCATCTGCAGTGCCATCACTAATTTCCTGAAGTTTCTTTCCAGTCAGAGAGCTAAATCAAATTCTTCATGTGTAAGACACAGTCTTGCATATTCAATATTTGAATGACAATGAGAAATCAAATGTTGTGAAATGATACAAAAAGGTTGTGAACACCTGATGGAGAACTTAATTTGCTTTCCATTCTAAAGAATTTATCACTCCTCTTATGGGTAGAAAAAGTGAGTTGAGCTACAGTATAAAATGTGGAAGAGGGCTAAAAAAAAGCTCAATAGTCTTAAAAACTCGAAGTCCTGTGAAGAGTCAAAAAACAGAGGAGAAAAAATGTGAAAAAAAATGTATTTTCTGGGTCATGCAGAACACTCCAAGAAAGATTACCTTTGTTTACTGTCCCTTATGGGGCATCCATTCTGAGAAATGCTGTTCATCAGTTTGTTTTATAGAAGTCTCACTCTCTGGAGCAGCATTTACAATACCTTGGTAGATTCTAACCTATAACGGTAAACATCACTCTGAAAAGGTGAATGGAGTAAGTAAGGTTTCCCTAAGGCTAACATTTTTGCCTAAAAGAATAATGATTTGTGGTACTTAAATTGAGTCTCACACAAAACAAGAAATATTCATCTTTCCACCATTTGTCATGTTGTACCATTTTTATGCCATCTTCTGAAGGACATCTGCAGAAGGAATAGGAGACTCACGTCTAATGTGGAATAGAACTGGACAGAAAGCAGCTCAAGGTTTCTTGTGAATATCTAGTTATTCCACTTATTTGAGGCAGTAAATCACCTGGGTTAGAGGGATCATCCATCGCACATGAAAGAGACAGCATATAAATGAGCTTTATGTGGTAATGTTTACGCTTAAGGCTGTTTCATCACTCTGGATGTGTCAGTTGAAGTCATTTAGGCTCTAAT
This sequence comes from Nothoprocta pentlandii, assembly GCA_013398315.1. Classification (NCBI taxonomy): domain Eukaryota; kingdom Metazoa; phylum Chordata; class Aves; order Tinamiformes; family Tinamidae; genus Nothoprocta; species Nothoprocta pentlandii. The sequence goes on from VZSG01001378.1 coordinate 44,855, forward strand.
AACAGGTATCTATAATCCCCTTCTTATTTCTCATCCTCTGAAAATCTAGATATTACTGGCTCTATTGCAGAAATAAAGATGACCTGCTTTGGTAAAAAAACTAAATATGCCATTTATGTGTGTATGTATGTATGTATTTATTTATTTATTTATCTTCTCTATTTGCAAGATGAGCCTTGTGATCCATGCATTATAGATGTATTGAAAGCAAAATCAATAGAGGCTTCCAGAGTATTCTGACATCTAGCCAACTTGATCATTGTTTTGGAAAAGTTCTTTTAGCTTGTGCCCACAAAAGAAGGTAGGAAAATGTAACCAGTGTGATTTGTTCTGGCTTTTGGTAGTGAACCGAATGAACATCATGGAAGCAGGAGGCTGAAGGAGAGAGCTTGATTGATAAGCACCAGAGGAAAAAAACTGTTAAGTAAAAAGATCCATCATACTAAGAAAGTTGAACAAACAACCTTATTTGTTTCTCCTCTGTTTCGTCCTACACAGCATCCTCAGCTTGTGTCATTCTCAGTTTAACACTACTTTGCATCACATAAACTGTTCTTCTGTATGTAATTAACTATACCCTTAATCACCAGTATGTGTCCTTTTCTTTCCTCAAGCTTTCCAGATCAACATTTCAGTCCTGAGGTCCTCTATGTTTTCCTCATGAGGTATGAATTTTTGAAATGGATACTGTTATTGCTTCCTTCTGTAGTTCTCTATTTTTACCATATTCACTTTGTATTAATTTCATTTTCCTTCTGCCAATTATCTTAAGACATATTTTCAATGGATGTGAACATAAATTAAAAACTCAGAGCTTCTGAGTAGCTGCCTAGTTGAACTATGCATCAGTGGTGAGCTGCTCATTCAGCTCTATAAAGGAAAATGCTTACTGAAGGTCTATTAATACAAGTGGACATACATGTGGTATAAAAAATTTATCTTCCCCTGCCTTGCTGTTTCGTAATGTGTGCATGTCATTCACCCTGGGTGCAAAAATTACAGCTGTTGGCTGTCAGGGGGACTTTTGCAAATTAAGGGCTCCGTAGCTGTGATTTATGCATCATCACTAATTCATAGAGCAGAGACTCATGCTCCAGAACACCAATTACTTAAAAACTGAAATACTGGGAAATAAGAAGGATCAAGACACTTCTTTTTAAAGATGACTCAGCATAAAGAGAGAACTGTGAAAAACTATGTTAGAGGAATATGAAACCTTCTGCGTCCTGTTTGTGTGAGTATCTTTACTTGCTTAATAAAAAGTAACTTGGACATCCTCTTGTAGGTCTGAAATCCTGCTCACCAGTATCTCACCAAACAGTCAACAGAGCCATCATAGTGCTATTATATCTGCTATTTTAAAGCATGTTATTAGTAGTAAAATGGTCCCTTTGATTATGTCTTGTATGGCTAAACTCTCTTTTTGCTTTCTGTTCAAAATGGTTCAACAGTGTTGTCACTATAGTATACTACTTTGTGGTGAATGTTTATATGAGAGCTCTTGTTTGGTAAAGTAATCATAATTACCATACTTTTTTTTTCCCACATGGTAAAAAATAGTCCATCGCCACCCAAATTATTGTAAGGTAGAAAATACTGCACTGGATAAAAACTAACTAGTTATGAACATCAGTTGTTTGAATAGAATCTCTAGTCTTAGAAAATATACGTTTGGCTAAAGATGAAAATTAATAAGAAAGGATTTATTGAAAACTGAACTTTCATAAGAAAGCTTAATAAGTTTGTATACTGGACTACTGAGCTTACACTGCTTTCCTAGATACTGTTCTGGGCAGCTTCTCAGAGAATAGTGTGCTACTTCATTGACAAATAAAATTTAACTTTCCATTTGATGAGAAAGAAATTCCATCACATTCAGATTCCTACAGTGTGGAGAGCAATGAATATGTTTCAAAATCTCAGTATGAATAATGCCATATTTCCTGTGATCACTGCTTCCTTATCTGGTAAACGCATGCCTCCTAAACAACATTTTTTGTTTACCTTACATTCATCAGTTCTAGTTTCTGTTGCATTCTCTAGACTCTTGATTAAAAACGACTTGTTTAATGAAATCCCAGAAAACCACCTATTTTTAACTGAGAAATATGAAACAAAAGAGCTGTCTGGGTGTTTTTTGTATTTAGAGCTAGGTTTTTGAGAGGAACCTGGTGAATCCAGACTTCAGCCCACAGTTGCCAAGGCAGCTGTGTTTATCATCTCTTGTCAATCATGTTCCTATACAAGATTTTCTTCTTCTCTAGCACTAGCTTAAAAAGAGAAATATTGTGGATGTTATAATTTACTTCCTATGCGGTACATTATTATAGATATAACATATCTCAAATATCCAGCCCTGTATTGCACCATTGGCTTCTTAGATTGATCACAAACATATCAGTTAGTGCCAATTCTAGTGGCAACTTCTGAGTTGCCACCATTTGCCCACTACTGCTGGGCTGAGATTGCAGATAATTTTGTGTAAATAACTGAGCAGATGTTCTCAAACAATGGCTTAAAGGGTCTGGTTATGAACTCTTCATCATACAGATCCTACATTAACTTCAGTGGAACTACTGCCTCAGCCTGTGATATTTGTTTATCAGAACAAAGCCCAGGTTTTAGAGAACAGAGATTCTGAATGACATCAAAAATCCCTAAGATTAATTTTACACCAAATTGATGCTGTATACTGCAATTGTACACTGCAGTTGGCCTTTTGAGACTTCTGAAATGTTGGCTGATACTTGAGTACTTTAATAAATGAGAAAGATGCATCTTAGCATTCATTATGAATAAAATTAAAATGTTGTAGCAAAAATCTGACTCTACTAAATATCTATCATGCTCAGCAGGAAGACATATTTGTCCCTAACCCTTTTGTTTGTGTGTGTATGTCGGTGATGATGTGCTAACAGTTATAAAACACTATAACTGACAGCCATTGCATATAGACAAACAGAGAGGTACTAATATCAGAATTTCATAGTTTTTACATAGTGTTTACACAGATTTCAGGTGGGTTGAATCAGGCTCTTTGACATAAATTTACATTTATTATCTTTCAATGACTACTTCATTTTGATATTTATTTGCCAGCAAATAATCAGAACTCTATGAAATGTCCTGTAAAGTGTTAATTTATGTAGCTTTGGTCTTAATTGAATATAATCAGATTAAATCCAATGAGATGACATAGCATTTAACCAAATGAAAGGCTTTGCTATCTTCTGAGACAGGATTTTAATCACTTCTAACTTCATTTTTTCATCCACTCTGACACTAGCTGAGGTTTTCAGAGAGGCCTCAATAGGTCAGCAATCAAATGTCTAGACTCTTGGTGAAGGTGATTAAGGAACAACATGATTCAGTTGAAATGTGAACCACTAGCTTCCAAATTATATGCTGTTAAGGAATTAAGATCAAGGTGACATTTAAGTTTTCATATTTTGACATATTCTAATAATGGATATAATGTCATTCTTTTTTGCAATGCTTAGAATGTGACATGTATGTACCATGTAATGAATTTTAGACAGTGATATATGAGAGCGATGAGTCTGGTACCACAGTTGTCGGTGCCATGTCACGGTCACTGTCATGACAGTGTCAGTGTTGCACACCTTTCATACTGGAAAATAATGTAAAGAACAGCGAAGAATATGTATAATTTTATGACTTAAGCATCTCTTAAGATGCTATTTAAGAAACGGAATTCTAGTTTTGATATCTATGTTAAATACACAACTGAAGAATTCGCATAATATGTTTACTAGTAACAAGAAGCTCAAAAAACATACTCAAAAGTATGATGGAACCAAATTTATATCATTAATATCAGTACTATTTATAAAGCCGATATGCATTTATGTGATTTATTAAAAAAAAAAGATGAAAACAGACTTTCCCAGTTTGACTGCATATAATCATGACTGCTAAAAAAAAAAAAGTACATTTATGTTCTGATACTCATCAAATATACTCTTGATAATAGATTGTTTTGATCTTGAGTACTAAAGAATCACTTCTCCATTCTCTATGATTCATTAAAAAAAGAATTTAAGTGCTTTCATTTTTCTTAATACATGACTGTGGCTATAATTACACTGAATTATATCTTCCATGACAGGAAGTGTATTCAGATATTAGCATCTAAAAGCATTATTGATTTATTATAAAATTAAATAAGCATGTATTTTGGCAAGAAAGAAGAAGAAAAAAGGCATATAAACTCTGTGGCTAGTACATCCTCTTTTTTTTTTTTCTCTCTCTCTTTTCTTAGTGTCAGGATTTTTTCCTTCACTCTCTGGAATTGTCCTACACCAAGTTTTTACACATTCTTCAAAGCTGTCTTGTTACCTTCAAGTTTATTGTATAAAGATAGGAAGAATCCTTAGCAACTGATTGTAAACCCTCTTAGTTTTCAGCCACTCTGTTGGACTCCTGACAGGTCTGCATATTTTGTTCAAGCTTTGCTCTTTAAATTAGGTGCTAATATTCAAAAAAATCCCTGATGTTTCTTATATTGATGCTTCTGTATGACTGCAGTTTAAGCTGTTCTGTGTTGAATTCTGCCGTCACTGCAAATGCAAAGCAAATCAGTCAAGCTCAGGACAAGCTGCCTTTAATTCTATGCTTGATCTTTCCAAGTACAGGCTTCCTTTCCTGATTGGAGTCTTTACCTGCTTTTGTGGTAGTGCAGTTTTCACAGCCTCAGTTTGAGACTTGGTATTAGTTATCCAACATGCTTGACTGGGCTTAGGTATTTGTTTCCTGAAATAGATAATTATTTTCAAGTCTATGATAAACTTTCCAGAACAGGGATAGTGGTTACAGCGAAATAAACCTGTTAAATGGAAAGAAAAACAAAAGCTTCACATGTAACTTGCTCATGTTTTATCTAGGTAGCGAACCCAAACTTGCCAGAAAAGTAAAGGAAGAGAAGGAGAAGCAAGAAATTCTTTTCACAGATTTAATGGATAAAATTTGATCCTCTATGCCTCCAACTCGGCATAGAGTGTACGAAGTATCAGTTTGATATTATAAAAGTGCTGTACAGGCACATTCAATAGGAAATGTTGCAAAACAAATAAGGTAAAGAATGGAACAAGATGCACAGGACCACTTGGGTAAGCATGGTTGAAATAGTGGCAGGAATATAATTTTTATTATCTGAAAAATTTCAAATGCCTTACTGAAATCCAAAGCTTACTCCAAAAGAGAATGCAGGCTACTTTCATTCTTCAATTAGTATTAACCAAAGAACTTTATCAAACAAAGTAGCATTGTTGTTCACATTTCTTAGCATATTTCTATGTAATTGGAAAACCTATGCTTTAATAAACACATAATATCAATATGTCTTTCTACTGATGATGATCTTTTTTTTTGCCCATACAAAGTTGATCCCCTTGACTCTTTTTTTTTTATATATTGATAATATACCAACAAAACAACCTTTTCTACTAACAGAAAATAAAAATAAGTAATTATCAATAGAACCTCATCAGCTGCTAGTACCACCAATAGGAAACAAAGCCATTTACTTTAGCTCAGCACAAGACTAGTACTTATATAATTCCCTCTGAATTATCGCTTCTTTATTACTTGAAAAAAAAAAGAACAAGACCTTATAAGAAACGATTGACTTGAAATTACCTTTTAAGAACAATCTGAATCAAAGTGATCGACTTTTTTAAAAAGAATTGTTTGACTGCACTAGTTTTCTTTCTTTTGGCAACTCTAACATAAGTATCTAATTTATGTTCTATAAGGACAGAGTAATATCTGTGGTAGGAAGGAAGGAAGGAAGGAAGGAAGGAAGGAAGGAAGGAAGGAAGGAAGGAAGGAAGGAAGGAAGGAAGGAAGGAAGGAAGGAAGGAAGA